>JARQOC010000001.1:37810330-37940330 GCA_033576535.1 Allobates femoralis | reverse complement strand
AGACAAGAACAAGTACACTAAATCTAGGCGCTCGGGACATACAGGTACAGGAGGGGCAGGGACCCTGTCCACGAGGGCTCACAGTCTAACACTATAGACTAGGGTCCATAGCTGACACTGAACCCAGAGGTACCTCTGATGGTGAGGAGGTATAGTCCACCACCCTTTCCCAGCTCCTCAACCTGCTCTGTGCTAACACCCCCTCACCTCCACCCAACTCCCACAAATAAGGAATAACACCAAGAAGCTTCAGCACTAAGTGCACACACGTCTTCTCAGCTTGCGGTCTTGAAGAGACTAAAACTCTATCAGCAACATCTGCTGGTGGAAGAGGGAACTATTTAAAAGCCAAGGGCGTCATCACCTGACAAACCCAAAACTTCCCACCTGTAGAGCTGCCTCACAGGAACACACCAGCATCTATACATTAACTCCGAATGTGCCAAAGGAAATTAACTCCCATTAAAACTACAATAGACTTCAGCAGTCAACATGTGACAGCAGTAGCTCCAAATTTGACAGATTATGAGGACATCTCCTGTGTCAGGTCACCCACAGATTTTCATTTGGATTCAGGATTGGGCCATTCTAGAACTTTGATCTTCTGGCTAAATCGTATGTTGCTGGATTTAGAGTTTGCTTAGGATGTATGTTTTGTCTTACATCTTTATATATTATGTGTTTTCTATATTGGGCTTTTTAGGCTTTGGCCTATGGATTGTAGTTATAGGTGTTAGGCCGGTTTCACATTTGTGTTTGTGCCTGCATGCGGAGGAGGGCATGCAGACGCAAATGCAGGGAAAGCACTGCCATACTGATGTGAACGCAGCGGAGATTCTCTGCATGGGTTCACATCAGTATGGTGCCCGGCGAGCCAATCAGCGATCTCGGCGGCGGCTGGGAGGCGGAGATCAGCGGCGGCCACCGGGAGAGACTTCAGTGTCATCTGCAGCGTTCTTCTGTGCTGTCATGCGGAGGACACTGCGGATCCATTGAGATCCATCCTTCATGATTAACTTTACCTTAAATGAGATGTTCATTTTTAATACTTTGTAGAAAATCCTTAGCAGGTAATGACTGCCTGAAGTGTGGAAGCCATGGACATCACCAAATGCTGGTTTCCTCCTTTGTAATGCTGTGCCTTTACGGCAGCTGACTTCAGTTGTCTCTTGTTTATCAGTCTTTGTGCCTTACGTTTTGTCTTAAGCTTGAGATCTGGTGACTGACAGAATATTCCACTTACCGTATTTTCCTTAAAAATCTCCTGGGTTGCTTTCGCAGTATGTTGTGGGTCATTGTCCATCTGTCTGTGAAGCGCTGTCTAAGCAGAACGTCTCGCCCTGTACACTTCAGAAATCATATGGTTACCTATGTTTTCAGTCACATCATCAATAAACAGTAGTGACCTAGGGCCATTGAAAGCCATGCATGCCCGGCGAACACACTGCCTCCACCATGTGTTACAGAAGATATGGTGTTCTTTGGATCATAAGCTGTTCCAAACTTTCTCCATACCTCTTTCCATCATTCTGTTATAAGTTGATCTTAGTCTCATCTGTTCTCTGCAGCTTCTCCAGAACTAGGCGGCTTCTTTAGATTTTTTTTAGGCAAAGTCTAATCTGGTTTTCCTATGCTTAAAGCTAATTAATGGTTTGCACCTTGTGATAAACCCTCTGAATATGCTCTCATGAAGTCTTCTTTTATGGTAGACTTAGATCCTGAGACACCAACTTCATGGAGAGTGGCTTTCACTTGGTTGGATGTTGTAAAGGGGATTTTTTTTGACCATGGAAAGGATTCTGCAATCATCCACTACTAAACCCCCCAAAAAACTATTTAACAAACGTGTAAAAATAAGTAAAAAGAATGTGCTGATAAAAAAACAGTGAACGGTAAAAAAGGAGAGAAGCCGTTCCACCACCGTCAAGGTGACCCATATCAGAACGGTCCCTATTCTATCTAATTTAAAACCTGCTCCTATGTCTGTGACCACATGGATGCAGGGTGCAGAAAGGCCTGAGTCCAATATGTATGCACTGCAGTAGAAGGCATTATATGTCTTGGCTCAAAAAGGAAGGGGTGGGGAACTCCCCATCTTGCATAACAAAATAGTTTTTGTAATTAATTAATTATGAATATGTAAATGATGAGGTATAAGTAAGGCCAGTCTACCAGTGACTAGTTGCTGGAAAAAAAGAAGTTTGGGGCTAATAACATCGTTATTGCCATCCTGATGGCCCATTTAAGGCATTTGCTACCTCTAACAAGGAGTGCTGCATTTCATTTTTTGATGGTCTGTATAACATAGCGGATGAAGTATTGCTTGAATTGATTGGCACCCTGCTGGACCAGCCGTGCTGCTCTGTTTCCATTTTAGACAGATAGATATGACATAGATTGAGAGATAGTTATATAGATACAGAGGTTTTACTCCTTAAAGACCAAGGTCAAATTAATCTTTGGAATATTGGAATATTAAGAAGAAAATAGGAATTTGAGAAAAGCTACATTAAGATAGATGACACGCATTACTCGTGAATACATGAATTTATTTTTCATCTGATACATCTGAGGCGGTCGACAGGGTAGGGGGTACTCAGGTACCAGGGCTGATGGCGGCTTTGATGGGGGATCACGGCTGGTCGGTTCTCAGTCCCGTGCCCTGGACCCTCAATGGCGGGGAATGGTGGGGGGATAGGGGATTGGTAACGTGACACCACCTATGGTGCCTGGTAACGGGTATACCAGCGCTACAGCCGGCCGCTGATGTGATGGTGGGTGCAGCAGAGTGTGGTACAGCTCCCCACAGGTGGAGCTTTACCTCAGGGCAGCTGGGATAGAAGAGGGGAGTAGTAGTCGCGTCTCTGCAGACAAGGCGGTGAATTGCAGCGGTTAGACAGACACACACACACAGTGATCGTGTTTCGGTACCTTTTTCTGGTGACAGGGTAACAGGTACAGTCCAGAGTAATAACCAGGTCCCCGGTGCAACTTGGGACTTCCACCTTAGAAACTTGTGAGGCCTCCTCTGTCTCTGTGCTGTGTGGTGTGGGATGAGTCCTGCCTGAGCCTGAACCCACCGCTTCTACTCCCTCTCTAAGCTTTGCTCTAAACTGGCAATGAGGTCCTTCTGCAGGGTCCCTGTTTCTCCTATGGCTCTTGGTCCTGTACTTGGTCAGTTTTAGTGCCTCTTGTTCTCTTCAGGGGTAAACTTCTCCTGAGTCTTCCAGGCTTTTGCTGTTGCATTAAATGCTGTCAGTGTCGGACTCCGGTGTCCAGGTGTACTAAAGGGCTATAGTAACCATTTCCCTTTCTTGATTCCCTGTTTCTTCCACTTGCCTCCGACCCTTTCCCTAGGGTGCGACACAGTGGTCAGTGGTCCCTGGTCCTGAATCCTTCCCAGCGACCAGCTGCTCACTCCAGCTCTCTTCAGACTCTAACTGGAACTAACTACAGGGACTAAGTAACTCCTCCCCTCAGGCCTGGATGTTTTAAAGGGGAACTGACTTAAGCTCCTCCTTCAGGTCTGCGGTGGAAGGTGTGGTGTGCTGTGCGAACCAAGGTGAAATACCCTCCTTGCGTGGATCCTGTGGCAACCCCCTGCCCTTAAATAGATAGATAGAGAGACAGACAGTCAGACAGACAGATAAGATAGATAGATAGATAGATAGATAGATAGATAGATAGATAGATAGATAGTCCTGATTATTTTCTGCCACCACAAAACAAGCACAATTAATAAAAGAAGGAATAATCCCTGTGTACATAAGCAGAGCGATAGATGAAATGTTTTTTCCTGGCTTATGTATTGTGGTTGAGGTTAATTAAAGTCAATTACAGCCCAATTTTTCACTTAGTACAAACACAAGCTTCAAGATGAATGTTCTCCTCTTGTTCTCCGATCTTATAATACTTTTCCATTATTCTTGGCTCCAGGAGGTGATTCATTTTCGTTCGGCTTCTTGATGTGATTGAATAACCTGGTATTCCTCTTATGCTGAAGCATGAACCACACTGGTGTTAATCAGGAATCGACCATGAGAGCCCCATATAGTCCTATGACATCAAACTCAGGAAGTGGAGGATCTGTTAACCCCTTCATTAATGTTCCGTTAATCACACCTCTTTAGTAAATTTATCATGGGGCCAGTCCATGTAAAATATAATTTACTAAGAATTAACCTCTTCCTCAACAAGGAACATGGCATTGAAGTTCAATATTGTAATCTATTATATAATTGCGAATAGCTTTTTTGCCTCCGGCGTGGTCATGTGGATACGCGCGAAGCATTGGCCGCGAAGCGGCCATTGCGAGCAGTTCTAAGTCGACTCGCAATGTGAGCCGGCGTGGTCATGTGGATACCCGCGAAAAATTGGCCGCGAAGCGGCCATTGCGAGCAGTTCTAAGTCGACTCACAATGCCCGCGCAGCGGGCATTGCGAATCAGAGACTCGACGTACTAGAATCCCGATGCATGTGCATCGGGCTCCCAGCTAGTGTATTATAAAAGCAGTGGGATGACTCCACATGCAGGGCTGGACAAATCTGTCATAAGCCATATGGGCTGGGCCAGTCATATTTCGCATTGGCCTGCAAAAATCATACGTATTGACATTCTCAGGACACACATACTGTTAACGAGTAGAGCAGGGCAGAGAGCCATCGGCTCCCTGCTCCACCACTTAATTAACAAGACTACACACAGCTTCTGGCCTCCGACCTATTGAATGCTGGCGCCATGCAGGTGATGTCAGATGGCGCAATCCAGTGATGACATTGAGCCATCCATCAACCCCTGCTTAGGTACACTGCTGGATACGTGAAAAGAGGAGACATAGGCAGTGATTGACAGGGAATTAGGATTAGATGAGTACATGTATGTATATATATGTATATATATTTATTATTAGGTGGTCCTGCGGGCTATGGGGCCATCATATACTGCATACAGGGAGCTTTAGAGGCCATCGTTCTGTATGGAGGGAGCTGTGAGGGCATCAAACTGTATATGAGACTTGAGGGGGACATCATACTATACATAGAAATCTGTGGAGCAATCAGATTGTAAATAAGGGGCAATGGAATATGACTGAATATAGGGAGCTGTAGGGACATCATTATTGTATTTAGAGAGTTGTGTGGGTATCTGTGACGTCTGTCCGAGGCTGCAAGCAGAAAAGGGCTAGCTCAGACGTACGAGGAACAAGCCCCTTTGTTAGGCAGAACCTGAGAAACCCTGACACCCTTTAACAACTATACAGGGATTTGGATTTAAAACAGGATCCAGGAGATTGCTGCCTATGATTGGGCTGCAGTCCAGAGACAGGAAAGTCGACAAGCAGGGTCAAAGCCGGGAGGTCAGGAAAAGGACAAAATAAGGATTTGTTACAGTAGGTAAGGACCCATGTCAAAATCAAGATGGCAGCAAGTTACAAAATCTTTTTAAACAAGAGCTAGGCACTACTGATTCAAGTTAGAGGTTTCCAAACCGTCATATAATTATCAATGAATAAGGTGCTCCCAAGTTGAATTAATTTTGTGATTTTTTAATTTATTTTTCAGTGCAAACTTCACTCTGCACTGAAAAATAAATAAAAAAATCGCAAAATTCATTCAACTTGGGAGCGCCTTGTTCATTGATAAAGGCACAAAATCATCAGGCAGAAGAATCATCCAAAAAATCAGGCAGATGTAAAAAAGGAAAACATTATACAAGTAAGGAGACCTGTCGAGCCCACTGGGCCGAGGGTACTCGGTACCGGACCGTGTCTGCTGCGGGGGAAGTCACGGGTGGTCCTGGTCCGGTCCATTTCCCGGGCCCTGGCAAATAAAAGGGGTGTATTTACAGGGGATTGTCAGTCGTGACGCCACCCACCATATGCGGCCAGTGATGGGGCCGCCGCTGCTGCAGAACCTCCGGGGATGATGGAATGGCAGCTTAGGTGTAATAGTTCCAGTGGGTAGAACTGTATTCCCCGGGGCAGTGATGGTATAGTCTATAATGGATATGAATGGTGAAGATGGGGTCAAAGGACACACACTCACGTTTAGTAGTCAAAGGTGCAATTCTCCTCTTCTCCTGTTGCTGCAGCTTCTTCTAATCCATGTGCAGAGCTGACAGGCTGGTAGCTCTGTAGATGGGAGCTCTCTGTTACTGAATGTAGGGCAAAGGTTGCAATCAATACACAGACTCACAGTTTTGCTGTTTTCCAAAGCTTTACTGCAGATGTGGTTGCAGGTTATAGTCCACGGAGTCTGTAATGGGGCTAAGCTCTCTCCCCACCCTGTCCGGGTCATTAGCTTCCTCGTGCTGCGCTGTGTGTCCTGAACTGCTGCTTCTAGCTAAGCTGCTGGGACTTCTCACTCTTTCTCTGTGTTCTGCTGGTACCACTTAGCTAGGCAACTTGAGTCCTCTGTGCTGTGCTGACCCCTCCGTGTTGCTTTGCACTGGTACTAGGGGCATCTAGAGTTCCCACTGTTCCTGGATTCACTGTGCTGTGGGTGCCAGACACAGAACCGGATCCGGTGTCCGTTCCGTGCGCTCTTCTGGGGCAAGTGAAGGTATCACTCCAGCTCCCAGACGTGTTCCTCTGTCTGTAGTTCTCCTGTTCCTCTGACCCTTGCTAGGTCTGCACTAAGTTCTGCACTAACTTGTGCTCTTCACAGCCCTGCTCCGAGCTGAACTGAGCTCTCCCTCATGAGCAGGAGTATTTAAGGGAGCAGGTGGTGCTCCCCCTCCTGGCCCAGAGGTGCTAGTGTTTGTCAGTGTGTAGTGGGGAGAGAACCCATGTGGTGTTATTGTGGCATATTAACCAATGGGGTGCCACAGACCAACCAGGCCAAAAGCTATTTCTAGAAGCTTGCAGCAGAAACCTGAAGATATTGGTAGGGTGTGAAGCTTTCCAATAGGCTGAAGCTAGGAGTTAATGATTTCAGCTGGACAGGACACACACCTCCACTCTGTGAAGTTGCACAGATTCCAACCACTCTAACCTTAGTGGATCAGTGGAACCTGCACTCACCAAAGATTCTGGTTATGACTTCTCCTCTGTCATCAGCATCACCTACAGTGTGAATGACGCAGTCTGGTGACAGGCTGGCATGGACATCACTGTGGTGAGAGCAATCGGAGACTGTTTTGTAGGGTACAAGGTGCTTCATTGAGAAGTTGGGTGCCATATCAAACATCATAAACCTAACACAAAGCCAGACAAGGAACAAGCAGAAACATACCTAATAAATCAACTTGGTATGAAATATCTGGACACTGGGACAAAAAATCCAGAGACACATAAAAAAAGCCTTGTGTGGTAACATGAAATAATAATTATGTGTTTTTTCTATGTTCAAGTCATTTGTTATCAAGAAACATAATAACTGTGTTTAATCTGAAGTCAGAGACAGAGGGGGATAATATTTATGATTCTCATAAACTTACAGAATTTTCTTATAAACTGCAATCTCTTTGAGGTCAAAAACTAAAATTTGTTTTTAAGACAAAACAATTGTGAACAATAAACCGCAAGTGAAACCTAAGATCGCTTCCAATAATTTAATAAGTGATCCCCTCGGTGAGCTATCCCGGATATTAAACTCTGGTAAATTTACTTGAACCAGCTGCTTTAAATTGGTAAATGATCTGCAGCCGTGAGATAGCGCATAGTGGTGGCGATGGTGGAAGGTGATGTCCCAGCACACCGGACCCAGCTCTGAGGATCATAAACTGCTGAGCTGCAACGTCTGGGATAAAATGCTATCAATCAATACACCGTTATGTGTTCTAGTCCAGTGGATGAAGCGACAAGGACGTATCGGTTGCTTTTCATTTCCACACTGATTAGTGCAGAATATATGGCCACACATAACAAAGATGAAGATGCATGCTCAAGTATTACAATATACAAAAAACTAATTAAGAACTCTGTACAACTTCTTCAATGTAATTAATAATTGACCTAATAAAAATACTAAATAATTAAAAATTAAATAAAAAATAAAAATAAGAGAAAGTTGTCTCTTAAACTGTGTGCCGTAGATACCTGTAGAGTGCCTACTAAGGATGTTTTCATAGTGTCTGCCATTAATACTCCTACATTGCTGCCTACCTTGGATGTCTCCTAAGCAGTGGCATGACTTAAAGCTCTTGGGCTCCAATGCAAAAGCTCCAATTATTGCAATTCTTTTATAGCATTATTGTTTTTCTATAGGCCAAAGGGACTTTTGGGACCCCCTATGCTTCAGGGCCTGGGTGCAATCGCAACCCCTGCACCTCTTGTAATTACACCCCTGCTCCTAAGTGCTTACTATAGATGCCTCTTGAGTGCTTTCCACATATGCCTCCTGAGTGCTTTCTACAGATGCAGAATGCCTTCAGAGTACTGTATATCCACAGTGTCTACCAAGATGCTTCATGAGTGCCAACTAAAGTCACCTCTTTAGTACCTACCACAAATGCCTCATGATGCCTTCCATAGATTCAGAGTGGCTTTTAAAGTAGTGCATATTCCCTGTGTCTACTAGAGATGTCTCCTGAGTGCCTATGGCAGATGCTTCCTGAGTACCTGCTACAGATGCCTTCTGAGTGCCTACCATATATGCCTTCTGAAGACCTACACAGATGCCTTCTAAGTACAAACCATTTATTGTATATTTCAATTGCATATTCTACAGGACCACAATACTTACCATCCTTTGTTAGAGGATTCCACCTATATTTTTCAGAATGAACTTGCTACTCTATTGAAAGAAGGTGTCTCGATGGGAGGTATTGATTCAAAATCCAAAGAGTACCTCTTCATACAAAAACCAATATGTCCTGTCTTTCATGCCCTCCCCAAGACGCATAAAGGGGTCTTGGCTGGGATCGGCTCTCTCTACGAGAAGCTGACGGAGTGGGTGGACGCCTTGCTTCAGGTCTTGGTGGAGGGCATGAGGGGCAGGATTAAGAATCTATTACAAAGTCTTGGACATATGAAGTGGGACAGTAAATGTATTTAGATTACTATGGATGTTGCCCAACTTTATTCATCCATTTTACATGGCAGAGCCATCCTTGTTATTTCCAACATTTTACAGAGAACTCATGTGTTTGAGGATAGAGAAAAGGAATTTCTACTTATGTGCATTGAGCATCTGCTCAAAAGAAATTTCTTTAAATATGACGTCTCTTTTTACGCTCAAAAATGTGGTTGTCCTATGGGGGCCAAATTTTACCAATCTCTAGCTTAATTATAAATATGCTAGAGTGGGAAAATAAATTTTATACAGTACCAACAATCCCTTTATCGATCAAATTCGATGGTCCCTCCAAAACTGCTGGAACACAAAAATTGATGGTATGGTGTGGTACATGGGGTGAAAAAATACCGGGGCCATTCCTCATCAATGGAAACCTCAATGCCACTGGATATCTGACTCATGTAGCAATATCAGATATCCAGTGGCATTGAGGTTTCCATTGATGAAGAATGTCCCCTCTGTCTTTGTGCCCCATATACCACACCATACCATCAATGTCTGTGTTCCAGCAGTCTTGGAGGGATCTATCCACTGTGGGTTAGTGTCAGACCAATAGCGCTGGTTTTGTTTGTTAACTTCACCATTCACAAAAAAGTTTGCCTCATCCTTCATCTGAAGGTAATTGTCTATGCTGTGAAGATACGAGATGTGCAGCATCTGAAACACCGGATACTGGAAGCCTGTGCTAGCATTTCTTCTGCGGTGTTGCTATCAGTGTCCAGAGTGGGAGAAGAGGGTTGTATTGACAATCCAACACAATGGGCTGCACTTTGAACACATTTTATAAGTGGTCATAAACTTGTGAATAACTCATGAAAGAATAAAGTTACATTAAAACCAAGCACAGCATTGTTTTTCTTATGAAATTCTCAATAAGTTTGATGTGTCACATGACCCTCTTTCCATTGAAAAATATAAAGTTAGATTCAAAATAGCCGACTTCAAAATGGCCACCATGGTCACCACCCATCTGGAAAAGTTTTCCGCCTCCCATATACTAATGTGCCACAAACAGGAAGTTGATATCACCAACCATTCCCATTTTTTAGGTTCATCCATATAAATGGTCCACCCCCTACATGTGGCATCATTGGATTTATAAAAATGTTTGCATCCGGTATCTTTCCCTCTCCCCCAGTAAGGGAACCTCCTCGGGGTACTTTTGGAACAGCATGATTTCTGCCGCAATTCATTTGTATATGATTGCATATTTTCTTGTATGTGTGAACTGGATCTTACTTTTACCTGGTACTAGTGGTGTGACATGAGTTAACATAATTCTAGTTTTAATTAATTAATGGGTATCTGCTGTTGTGGGGGTTGTTCTTTTTGTATATAGTCTTGTAATTTTGTATGTTTTGTGCTGAAGAATAAGAGGGTCACCTTGAAACGCGTCCAGCATTCCCTCTATACGTGTTTGATACCTTTAAATTGAAATAAAGGATTAAATAGAAGATTGGCACCGATACTCTCTTATTATTACAAACCATTTATGCCTTCTGAGTGCCTACTACAAATGTATCTCAAGTACGAGGCACAAATGACTCCAAAGTGCCTATTACAGATACCTCCTGAATGCCTACCACAGATGCCTATTGAGTACATGCTACTGATGCCTAAATGTATGTTACAGATGCTTTTTAAGTGGCTAAACCATTTTCCTCCTGAGTGTTTATCACAAATGCCTTCTGTGCAGGGGCGGACTGGCCCGGGTTTCTGGAGGGCAGTTGCCCTCCAGGCCGCCGGTTTAGTGACAGTTCAGGGCCGCCCGATACTGCCGGCAGCCGCCCTGAACAGTGAAATGATGTGAGAGCGGCCGGCTGTCAGCGCGGTGCGGCCGCAGTGGGACCGCTCCAGGCTTCAAATCGCAGCAAGGGCTGCGTCGTCCTGGCAACCGGCGGGACGCCGGGCGCGAGTGAGTCACTGACTCACTGACTGAGTCACTGCTAGCGGGGCGGGCGGCTGTGACGTCTGTCGGCTCGGCGCAGCCGGCGCAGCCGCGCTCACCTCTGAGCGGAGCAGAGCTCTCAGCTCTCTGCAGGCAGCGCCACCGCGGGACCGGTCCGGGCTTCCGGGCAGCAGCGGGTGCGTTGTCATGGCACCCGGCCGGCCCGCGGGACGTACCTACCACGGTCGCAGCGGTTGCGCCTCCACGCGGGTGGGCCTGCGCCTCCAGCCGCCCGCCGCGACCGCGGGTGTCCAAGGCGAGGAGGGAGGATGTGGAGGAAGTGAAGCGGCACTTCCTGTAGCTGTGCCCGCCCCTCCACTCACCTTTCCTCTCCTCCTGCCTGTCAGCGGCTCTGCAAGTAAGTGCGGTGGCTCCCACACCTCCACTGTCTGTCAGGCTGAATGTTCTGAAGACCCCATGCTACCAGCTGAATTATCCATGACCGCAGAGCCTGTGCTCACACCTGCCGACATGCTATCCCAGCTAAGTCTGTCCCAGCGTATGAATATGCATAACGCAAGGCCTGGACGATCAGTGCGGACAGTGTGATCCCGTGCAGTAAAGTTGTCACGGTGGCAGCTCAAAGCAGAAAAAGACACCAGCACATAGTAGACAAATTGGGAGGATGGGCACAAGGGGAAGACATTGCTAATGGGTGTGTGTGTGTTATATGTGTGTGTGTGTTGTGTTTATATGTGTGTGTGTTATGTGTGTTTATGTGTGTGTATATATATAATGTGTGTGTGTTTGTGTGTGTGTGTGTGTGTGTTTATGTGTGTATGCAGTGGCGTACCAATCGCGGTCGCAGGGGTCGCGGTTGCGACGGGGCCCGGGGCTATAAGGGGCCCGGGCCACCTGCAGCCCCCTGCGACCGCTGATACCAGCGCCGAGCCCCCGCTTCACATGGATGTGCGTCTCCAAGGACGCACATCCATGTAACTGCATGGCCAGTGTGTTGGAGGGGAGGGGAGGTGGTAGTCCTGGCGCCGGCCTGCGTTTAAGCAGGCTAGTATCGCCGATGTGTGTGGCCGGCCGCTTCTGCACTCTGGCCCTGACACTATGAGGCAGCAGCGGCAGCTGCTTGTTGCCTCCAGCCGAGAGCAGGGCCGTGTCCGCGCCTCCGCTCCTCCTGTAGTGCTGCTGAGAGCTGCTGCCTGCTGGGCATGTACAGCCCGGCTCCCGGGGGCGGCAGTGAGTGCCGGATGTTGGAGCAGACAGGCAGGAGCTAATCTGTCTGCCGCAGGAGTTTCAGGACATCACCCCGGTGGTGGTGTGCACAGAGGAGCAGGTGCGGGTGCTGGGGGCCAACCGCTGCAAGCTGATCACCAGGGGGGACTTGCAGATCCTGTAACAGGTCAGACACAGTGTTCTGTGCCCCTGCCCCATATACTGTGTTCCCTCTCCATATACTCTACCCCCATAAATTGTGTGCCCCCTCCCACTATACTGTGTGTGCCCCCTATTCTGTGCCCTCCCCATATACTTTGTGCCCCCTCCCCATACTGTGCATGCCCACCCCACATACTGTACCCCCTATACTGTGTGCACCCTTCCCAGTGGTGTAACATCCACGGTCGTAGCTGCGACCAGGCCAGAAGGTACAGGGGCCCGTCGACCCCTGGCTGCATCCACTTTACATGGATGTGTATCCCTAAGGACGCATATCCATGTCCCCAGGCGGCTGATCACAGCCGCCAGATGTATAAAGTCCAGCAGCACCGTTCTCTCTCTGCCCCTGCCACTGTCCTGGCCAATCACAGGCCAGTCGGCGCATGACCTCAGCTACTTGGCTGCCCAGACGGCTCGTGGCATGTGTTTGGCCAGAACAGCGGCACTGCAGTCATCTCCTTGCCTCAGATGCCGTTAGTGTACGGTGCTGCTGTGTCCGTGTCCCTGTGTGCGTGTCCGTGTCCCTGTGTGCGTGTCCGTGTCCCTGTGTGCGTGTCCGTGTCCCTGTGTGCGTGTCCGTGTCCCTGTGTGCGTGTCCGTGTCCCTGTGTGCGTGTCTGTGTCCCTGTGTGCGTGTCTGTGTCCCTGTGTGCGTGTCTGTGTCCCTGTGTGCGTGTCCGTGCGTGTCCCTGTGTCCCCATGTGCGTGTCTGTGTCCCTGTGTGTGTATGTGTGTTGAGAGGATGTATGCTATATGGAGGGTTATGAGGCTGCATTATTGCATTATACTATATGAAGGGCTGTGAGGCTGCATTATATTATGTGAAGGGCTGTGAGGCTGCATTATATTATATAAAGGGCTGTGATGCAGCTTTATACTATATGGCGGGCTGGGACGCTGCATTATACTTTATGGAGGACTGTGAGGCTGCATTTTACTATAATGTAGGACCATACATACCATGATAAAGGCATATTCCAGGAGGAGGACCATACATACAGTGGCGTACCACCCACAGTTGCAGAGGTCGCAAGTGCGACCAGGCCCGGAAGTTTAGGGGCCCCCGGCGCCTGCCAACCCCTGCGACTGCTTTACATGGATGTGCATCCCTAGGATGCACATCCATGTCTCTGCATAGCGCTCTGCCAGGCCGGTCCCCAGGCAGTTGATTCCGGCTGCCGGAGGACAGGAAGGCGCGGGTGGCGCGGCTGCTTCGTCACGTGCTGCATCTCAGGACAGAGCCGTGAGCTTCTGGAGGTCCGGAGAGTCTGGCGGCAGCCTCCTCAGTCTCCCGCTGTGTGTCTAGTCCTGGCCGCTCATCCAGAAAGTGAGGACACTGTGTTGCTGAATACTCGCAGAAGAGAAGAAGAGAAGTGAGAGGAGGAAAGCGCCGGGGGACACAGGAGGGGGAAAGCGGGGAGAGACAGAAAAAGGGGACAGAGGAGAAGGAGAGCGGGGGACACAGGAGGACGGGGGATAGAGGAGGAGCAAAACGAGGGATGCAGGGAGATGGAGGAGGAGAGTGAGGGACACAGGAGAGTGGGGACACAGGAGGAAGAGAGTGGGGATCACAGGAGAACTGGGGACAGAGGAGGAGGAGAGTGGGGGACACAGGAGAATGGAGGACAGAGGAGGAGGAGAGCGAGGGACACAGGAGGAGGAGAGCGAGGGACACAGGAGGAGGAGAGCGGGGGACACAGGAGGAGGAGAGCAGGGGACAGAGGAGGAAGAGAGCAGGAGAACGGGGACAGAGGAGGAGGAGAGCGGGAGACACAGGAGAACGGGGGAAAGAGGAGGAGAGCGAGGGACACAGGAGAGCAGGGACACAGGAGCAAGAGAGTGGGGATCACAGGGGACAGAGTAGAAGGAGAGTGGGGGACACAGGAGAATGGAGGACACAGGAGGAGGAGAGCGGGGGACACAGGAGGAGAGAGCGGGAGATAAAAAAGAACGGGGGACAGAGGAGGACACAGGAGGAGGTGGAGAGTGGGGCACAGAGGTGAAGAGCGGGGGACAGAGGAGAGCAGAAGACTCCACCACTGGAATAGGCTAACATGTGGGGTGACATTGGGTTTTGGAGTGGAGGAATATGGGAGTTACAATAATTGGACGCCTATCATGATGGGACGAGGAAGACCATATATACTAAAAAGGGGAACATATATATCAGGATAAGGGCCATACTCCAGGAGGAGGACCATATATAGCAGGGTGAGGGACATTAATACATAGAGGGGTCAATTTGTGAGTCTTTATAGAACTTTGAACGTTACACGGGACTCAAGCATCCGACCAATGTGTGTGCGTGGGGGGCGGGGGCCAGGTCTGAATTTCGCACCGGGGCCCACCAGACTCTAGTTACGCCACTGCCACTGCGCCAGGCAGCCCAGCAAAGACAGGGAGGGAGGGTGGGTTCAGAGCGGTGTGTAGTGTCTCAGTGAACCTTGTGTGAACCCACCCACCCGGTCCCTCAGAGCGGAGCGCAGACAGACAGTGACGGCCGCCATACTGTTTGAAATTGTGATTGTGATTTGTGACACTGTCTGGCTGCTCTGCTGCCGGTGAGACTGCAGTCTGGTGGCCCCACAGGATTGACTGAGGAGGACTGTCTGGAGGAGGCCAGGCCAGTCCGAGTCCCCCACTACCTCCCTGCCTGGTGCTGCTGCTGCAAAGATGACAAGTAGTGCACTCACGGCTTGTGTGTGTGACTTTGAGTTTGGTGTCCTGCTGCTGCTAGTGCTATGTGCCTTCACACTGGTGTTCCCCTCCGCAGCGTTCTGCGGAGGGGAACCACCATGTGTGCGCAGCCAGCACAAGCCCCTATCTTTATAATGGGAGCGCACGGTGCTGCGCTTGACTGCGCATGACCGTGTGCTCCCATTCACTGCCATATGTGATTTGTACGCAGCAAATGCAACATGTCGCGTCCCTGGTGCTGAGGAGAGTGTGTGATTTGTGCGCAGGCGTCCGCCTGCGTACAAATCACATATGGGAGTGAATGGGAGAGCACGGTCATGCGCAGTCAAGTGCAGCACCGTGCGCTCCCATTATAAAGATAGGGGCTTGTGCTGGCTACGCACACATGGCGCTTCCCCTCCGCAGTGTTCTGCGGAGGGGAATGCCAGTGTGAAGGCAGCCTAAATGTAAGGCTGGGTTCACATTTGCAGATGCCTCCACAGCGTTCTGTGGAGGATATCTGCAAGGAGCCGGCAGCCCTATCTTTTATAATGGGACGCACGGTGTCTGTCTGCAGATGCTTGCAGACAGCCGTGCGCTCCCATTGCCTGCCATGAGTGATCTGTGCGCATGCGGAGGCATGCGCACAGATCACACACTCCCATCCGCACCGAAAACCCGACCTGTCGCGTTCCCGGTGCGGACGAGAGTGTGTGATCTGTGCGCATGTCTCCGCATGCGCACAGATCACTCATGACGGGCAATGGGAGCGCACGGCGGTCTGCAAGCATCTGCAGGCACCATACGTCACATTATACGGTAAATGATAAGGCTGCGGTCTTTGCTTTAATGTCACTACCGGGCCTGGGGAGCAACTACAGGGAGGAGGGAGCGCAGCATCAGGATTGTGGAGCGAAAGACACAGGCGGGGAAACCTGCGGTAAGAAGAGGACTTCTGCACTGGTTTTCCTGCTTTGTGCTTCGCTCCCCGATCCCTGATGCCCCCTCCCGCCTCCTGCTCCTCACCCGCGGTAGCACCCCCCCCCCGCTCCTCACTTGGCCTCAGGCGGCAGAGGCGCTGGCGACCCGTCATAATGGGCCTCTGCAATGTGCTTGCCACCCAGGCTGAAATCTGCCAGCCAGCCCCTGCTTCTGTGTACCTACCACAGACACTTTCTAAGTTCCCTACTAGAGTTGCCGACAAAGAACCTACTTTAGATGGTCCAATCATATTTACACAATTGCTATCTATCGCAGTCAGCTGATCTGGTCAACATATCAATCGCGTCACAATCAGCTGACTCAATCTAGTCACATGACGCATTGTTATGGTGACCAGATCACTCGGAGATCGCTCAGTGTGATGTCACAGTCACTTTATCTGGTCACCATAGGAATCATGACTAGGGATGGGTGAATCTACTCGTTACTACTCGGTACTCGCCGAGTAGTAAGGGATTCGCCCGACTCGCTACTCTGCGAGTAATCGCAGGGATTACTCGCACAGTAACGAGTCTGCCCCCCCTCACCCCTCCCCCCGCCGGTCCTAAGTTAGGACTGGGCTGGGTGGAGTGAGCGGGGAGCGAAGGAAGGGAGGGGGGAGGAGAAATGCTTCTTACCTCTCTTCCGGCTGCCTGCTGTGTGCTCTGTGCTGGGCTCCGGATCCCGCGGGCTGCGGCAGCTTCGGGGTCCTAGAGCCCGCCTGCTCTCCCTGTGTACAGACATACATGTCTGTGCACAGAGATGTAGCAGTGCTGAGATTGTTCTCAAGCCTGCTATCCCTGTGTACAGACATGTATATCTATGCACAGGGATGTAGCAGAGTGGACATCGCGTTTTGGACTACGTCGGACGGAAGAGGATTTTTTTAATTAAAGATGGAGTCCCTAATGGCTTTTTTTTTTATTTCTAATAAAAAATTTTTTCTCTGTGTTGTGTTTTTTTTTAAAACAATTTAATAGAAATTAATGGCGGTCATGTCTAATATTGGCGTGACCACCATAAATTTCGGGCTTAGGGCCAGCTGATAATACAAAGCTGGCCCTAACCCCTTTATTACCCAGTGAGCCACCGCACCAGGGCCACTGGAAGAGCGGGGTTCAGCGCCAGAGGATGGCACTTCAATGAACGCGCCATCTTCTGGGGTGGCTGCGGGCTGCAATTTGCAGCGGGGGGTGCCAAGAAAGCTTGGGCCTCCCTGCGCTGCAGATTCCAGCCCCCAGCTGCTTAGCTGTACCTGGCTGTACATAGAATTTGCGCGGAGCCCCACGCATTTTTTTTTTAATTATTTCATGAAATTCATGAAATAATAAAAAAAGGGGGCTCACCTTTATTCTTGTGTCCGGCCAGGTACAAATAGGCACCTGGGGTTGGGGGCAGCCCGTCGCTGCCTGCTGGATCCAGCTGGTTACAGAAATACGGCAAAGCCCACGTCATTTTTTTTTCTGAAAAATCCATAAAACAATATAAATAAAAGGGACTGCATCTTTATTAACCCCTGGACCATGGTTGAGGGGTTAGTAAAGATGCAGTCCCTTTTGTAGGATTGTTTAATTGATTTTTCAGAAAAAAAAATGACCTGGGCTTCGCCGTATTTCTGGAACCAGCCGGATTCAGCAGGCCCCCAACCCCCAGGTGCCTATTTGTACCTGGCCGGACACAAGAATATAGGCGAGCCCCCTTTTTTTATTCTTTCATGAAATTCATGAAATAATAACAAAAAAATGCGTGGGGCTCCGCGCAATTTCTATGTCCAGCCAGGTACAGCTAAGCAGCTTGGGGCTGGAATCCGCAGCGCAGGGAGGCCCAAGCTTTCTGGGCACCCCCCGCTGCAAATTGCAGCCCGCAGCCGCCCCAGAAGATAGCGAGTTCATTGAAGCGCCATCTTTTGGCGCTGAACCCCACTTTTCCAGTGGCCCTGGTGGCGGGTGGCTCACTGGCTAATAAAGGGGTTAGTGCCAGCTTTGTATTATCATCTGGCCCTAAGCCCGAAATTTAAGGCGGTCACGCCAATATTAGACATGACCACCATGAATTTCCAGTAATCAATATAAAAAAAACACAACACAGAGAAATTTTTTTTATTAAAAATAAAACAAAAAAGACATTAGGGACTCCATTTTTATTTAAAAAATCCTCTTCCGTCCGACATAGTCCAAAACGCAATCTCAGCTCTGCTACATCCCTGTCTGTGCTTAGACAGACAGGGATGTAGCACCACCTGTTCCGCCAAGCCTACCACCTGCAATAAGACCCGGTCCACCACACCGCCTCATGACTGGAATTTCCCCCTCCTACTGTATCCCCACCCGCCCCTCGTAGACTGTGAGCCTTTGTGGACAGGATTTCTCCCCTCTTGTTTCTGTACAACTGAATTGTCAACATTTATTGTTACTTGTATTGTTACTTGTCCTAGTCTGCCCTTTTTAACATGTAAAGCGCCATGGAATATAATGGCGCCATATAAATTAATAATAATAATAATAATGTAGCAGAGCTGAGAACTGACTAAACAGTCAGGGTTCAGCTCAGGTCATTATGACCTGAGCTGAACCCTGCTGTCAGCCAGACTCGCTCTGCTGCCGGAGAATCCCGAGCGGTCACGGAAGTTAATTTGTTCACTGCTTCTGTCAGCGCTCGGGAATCTCCGGAAAGAGCAGCAGAGAGACTCGGGGAGCGAGTCTGCGGCGGCGGCGGAGGCAGCGGTAAGTAGCCGGCCGGGCCGGTGCACCCCCCCCTCTCCCCTCTCACCCCCCCTCACCCCCCTCCACCCCCGTTCAATCTCTTTTTTTTTTTTTACTATTCTTTAAAAGCCAGCGGCTTTTTCCCGGTGGCTTTAAAAGAATAACATGGGGAATGGCAGGTTTTTCCTCTGCTGCCAGACCCCTTATAGGGTCTGGCAGCAGAGGAATCGCTGCAATACTCGTTCCCCATTCACTTACATTGGACTCGCTAGACTTGCAACGAGTAGCGAGTCCTGGACTCAGACTCGTTAGAGTCTAGCGAGTCTGAGTAATTTAGGATTCGCCCATCTCTAATCATGACGCTTTGCTATAGTGACTAGATTAGTTGACCGTGCACGTCATGCGCTGCGACCTCAGGATGATCTGGTCACCATAGCAACGGGTCACGTGACCACATTGGGACAGCTGCTCATGACACGATTGCTATGATGATCAGAACAGCTGATTGCGCTAGAGTGATGTGCACAGTCAGCTGTTCTGATCACCATAGCAATCGCGTCAGCTGATCTGGTCACCTAATTTGGTTACTATGGAGACCAGATCAACGATCTCTGATCCGGGTGTATGGTGACTTGCTGAGGTTATCTGAGGTCACCATTCAGGAAAGCATGGTGCTTAATGGTGACCTCAGGTGACCTCAGTAAGTCACTGCACATCCTGCCCGGAGCTAGCAGCTGGTTCATTCAGTGACTGGAGGCTGTGATGAAGATACTATATACTTCATCACAGCCTCCATTTAAGAAGACATCGCAGAGGATCCGAGGAAGGGTATGAGGGTAGAGGGCTTAATAAAGATGGAATCTCTAAATGTCCCTGTGTTTTTATTTCTAATAAAATAAAGTTTCTTTGTCTGGTGTCTTCTTCACTATTTACTTGAAATTCTTAATTGCCAGGTCCGACATTAAGAATTTTGGGCTTAATGTCAGCTGGCAATACAAAGCTGGTATTAACCCCTTATTACTCAATGTGCCACTCCCACCAGGGCTGCTGGATGAGCCGGGTAAAGGACCTGGAACTGACGCTATGATGAATGCGCCATTTTCAGGGACGGCTGCTTGCTGTTATTTTTTAGCATGGGGGGCCCTGAAATAATGGGCCCTCACCCCATTGAGAATACCAGTCCTCTGCTGCCTAGTTTTACCTTGGCTGGTAATTAAAAATGAAGTGGAGCCCTACGCATTTTTTTTTCCAGCCAAGGTAAGAAGATCGGCAGCTGAAGAGAGGGTGGCAGCTTGTAGCTGTCAGCTTTATTTGTACTGAGACTGAAAAATACAGCGGAGCCCTACGCTTTTTTTCACATTATTTATTTATTTTACACCCTATGACATCAGGTTGGTTGCCATACACTAATGTGTATGACAACCAAGCACAGACACCTTCCAGATTGTGAAAATACAGTCTAATTGGAACAGCCAGTCACATACGATCTTACAGTCTATACGTATCTGTGATTGGCTGTTTTCAGAGAAGTGAATATGCAGAAAGGTTAATGGCCGGGACTGGAAGTGAGTGAGAGGAAGTGCTGGAGAACGGACCAAGAATTAAGCAAGTAGTGAGAGACAGGTAAGACGATTTGTGTGTGTGTGTGTGTGTGTGTGTAGGATAATGTAGAACAGAAGCATTAGTGCTCTTGCATTCTTCTGTCCTAGTTAAGCTACACACACATCCGAAAAATTACTGAACAAAACTCAAATTTTTTACTTCTCAGCACAACTTTCAAGTTCGAGGTGCAACAAACATTGACAAGTTCGGTCCGGATTTCAGATTGGTTAAAATGTTCGAGCAAATGATGCACCCCAGGACCTTGCTATACTTGGAACCGGGCTTTTTAGTGCTTCTGGGGAGTCACAGGGGTCGAGATTCGGCTCTGTGACCATGGGTTCAGTGTCACAGCGTTCTTGGGGAATACGTAGGAATAGGGAGGTTTACAGGGAGAATCTTGTGTGACGACACCCAGGGACGGACTGGCCCACACTGGCCCACCGGAAGATCGGGAGAACTTCCGGTGGGCCCCGTGTCCTGATGGCCATGCCCCCAAGCCCCGCCCCCATATCCCTCTGGGCCCCCCAGTCCGGGAATATCGCTAATCATATTGGCACCACTGCTGATATGATTAGCGATAGTTGGGCAGCCTGGTCCCTCTCTGCAGCAGCAAAGCAGGGAGAGCGATCTCCCTGCTCTGCCTGCAGCAGCCACAGTGCCGCACTGCCTTCTGCTGGTGGTGCGCAGGAGGTCAGTCTCAGGGTGATGACGTCATCGCCCTGAGACTGCTTCCTGTTCGCGCCGGGTACTGGTGTTGTGGAGGACGGACCGCTGCAGGCAGCCTGCAGCGAATGGTGAGTATGGGGAGAGGTGGGGGCCCTGGGTGGTGCCTGGTGCTGCCGGGCCCAGGGATCCTGGTGATGCGTGGTGCTGCCGGGCCCCTGGGTGCCTGGTGGTGTCTGGTGCTGCCTGGCCACTGGGTGCCTGGTGCTGCTGGGCCCCTGGGTGCCTGGGGGTGTCTAGTGCTGCAGGGTGCCTGGGGGTGCCTTGGTGCCTGGTACTGCTGGGTGCCTGATGCTGCTGGATGCCTGGTGCCTTGAGCTGCTGGGCCCCTGGTGCCACCAGGCCCCTGGGTGCCTGGTGCTGCCGGGACCCTGGGTGCCTGTTGGTGCCTAGTGCTACCAGGTGCCTGGTGGTGCCTGGTGCAGCCGGGCCCCACGGTGCCTGATAGTGCCCGGTGCTGCCGGGGGTCTGGGTGCCTGGTGGTGCCTGGTGGTGTCAGTTGCCGTGGTGTCTGGTGCTGACGGGGGCCTGGGTGCCTGGTGTTGCTGGGTGCCTCATGCTGCTATGTGCCTAGTGCTGCTGGTTGCCTGGGTGCCTGGTGCTGCTGGGTGCCTGGTGCCTGGGTGCCTAGTGCTTCCGGATGCCTGGTGCCGCCGGTTGCCGGAGACTGGGAGCCACAGAAGAAGAAGGTGCCAGAGACCGGGAGCCACAAAGGAAGAAGCTGCCGGGTGCCTGGTGCCAGGTGCCTGGTTCGAGAGACTGGGAGCCACAGAGGAAGAAGCTTCCAGGTGCCTGGTGTCAGAGACCAGGAGCCACAGAGGAAGAAGCAGCCGGGTACCTGGTGCCAGAGACCGGGAGCCACAGAGGAAGAAGCTGCCGGGTGCCTGGTGCCGGGTACCTGGAACCGGAGACCAGGAGCCACAGAAGAAGAAGCTGCCGGGTGCCTGCTGCCAGGTGCCTGGTGCTGGAGACCAGGAGCCGCAGAGGGAGTAGCTGCTGGGTGCCTGGTGTCGGAGACCTGGAGCCACAGAGGAAGAAATTGCCGGGTGCCTGTTACCGGGTATTTGGTGCTGGTGAGCGGAAGACTGAAAGCCACAGAGGAAGAAGCTGGCTGGTGACGGGTGCCTGGTGCCGGCAAGCGGTAGACCAGGAGCCACAGAGGAAGAAGCTGGTGGGATCAGAAGTGTGGAGTCAGGTAAGGCGCTGTTACAGCCAAAAATAGCAGCTTGGGGGGTACAGAATGGGATGGATGAATGGATGGATGGGGCGGCCTGGAAGAGGGGGCAGAATGGGATGGATGGGTCAGCCTGGAAGAGGGGGCAGAATAGGATGAATGGGTGGGTGGCATGGAAAAGGGGAGAGAACGGGATGGATGAATGGGGTGCAGCATGGAAAAGGAGGAATAACTGGATGGATGGGGACGGCACAGAAAAGGAGGGAGAAGATGGATGGATGGGGGAGAAGGTACATGGATGGATTGGTGAATGGGGGAGGTACATGGATGGATAGATGGGTGGATGGGGAGAAGTTACATGGATGGATGGGGGATAGAGGGAGAAGTTACATGGATGGATGGGGAGGATAAGCTACATGGAACATAGAAGGAGAAGCTACATGTATTACTTATAAGGACACACTGACACTATATACAGAGTTGCTGTGTATAATGTCAATGGTGAACATTGCATTACCTGTACACTGACACTACATGCAGAACTCCTGTGTATAATGTCATTGGTGATCACTGTATTACCTGTACACTGAAACTATATACAGAGCTCCTGTGTATAATGTCACTGATGATGACTGTATTTCCTGTACACTGACCCAGAGCTTTTTTTTACATTTTTATTAATTTAGTAATATTTGTCACTGTGGTGGCATTATGTGCTTTGTTCATGACATGACGGTATTTGTCCCTTCTATGTGGTATTATTTGGTCACTATGTGGTGGTAATAGGTGGTCTCATGGTGTGGCAGTGTTTATACCTTTTATGTGGTAGAATTTGATCACTATGTGGTGGTATTATGTGCTTTGGTCATGGTGTGGCAGTACTTGTGCTTTGTATGTGGCATTATTTGGGCACTAGGTTGTGGTAATATGTGATCTGGTCACGGTGTGGTGGTATTTCTGACTTCTATCTGGTAATATTGGTCTTGGTAGAGTGGATTGTGGTCGGTCATTTGTTTTATCTGATATCAATAAGTTGAAACTTCTTTATTTCCAATAGACATTAAATACTTGGATGTTTAACCCCTCCCTCTCCTGTGACACAGCAGCAGAGTATGCATTTGGTGAGATTTTCACCTCAGTATTTATAAGACAAAACCAGGAGTGGGTGAGAAATGCAGAAACATTACCTCTAATTGCTCTACTCGTGATTTTGTCTTACAAATACTGAGGTAAAAAACTCACCAAATGCTCACAGTGCCACATTCTTATGATGGTGCGGATTCCACCAATAAATAAGTGATCACATTCCTAAACTGTGAATTGCTGATAACTTGTTTTCACCAAAAAATCCCTTTAATGTAAACTATAGTAATTGCACATCGCTGTAATGGTGAGCGCACAGTAATGGTGAGCGCACAGTGATGTGCAGGAACCGCCTGTGTTTTACAGTCCACGCTTTACTATAATAGGTATAACGGATAACAGGTATTTGCATATAGCTGAAGAATGGGTGGGCCCGGGTGGGTGGGCCCCTGGAGTCAATTTCCATGGTGGGCCCCAGACACCCCAGTCCGGCGCTGGCGACACCCGTGGTTTGCGGCTATGGGTAGCCACCACTGCTGTAGAACCTCTGCGGAAGATGAACAGACAACTGGGATGTAGTGACTCACCACGGGTGGAACGGGTCCCCAGGGCAGAGGATTAAGTAATCGGTAGTCTCCGGCAGGCAGGAGTTAACGTTAGGCCTTTTTTTGCTTTACTCAGTGGCCTTCACAGCTGGTTGTCATATAAATAACAGTCTCACACAGTTCTGCAACTCTGTACCCTGGTTTACTCACAGCAAGCTTCAAGTTTCAACAGGTCATAGATGTTACACTCTCTCAGATAAGCTTTGGCCTGTGTAGTCTTTAAAAAATCAGGGTGGCAAGTATGAGATCCTCGGTGGTGTACCTGTGTTTGCCTTTCTCTGGTCCTGTTCCTGTGTCAGGGTTAGCCTTTTGGAGTTGATGGCTCTAACAGACTTTTCACTATGAAAACTAACTTGAAGCTCATCGGCTCCGATGCAAAAGCTCCAATAGGGCCCCCAATTATTGCAAATCTTTAATATCATTAGTGTTTTTCTAGAGGCCAAAGAGATGGACCCTCTAGGCTCCAGGGCCCAAGTGCAATTGCAACCCCTGCACCTGTTCTAGTTACCCCCCTGGTGCCAGGTACTAGTTTCCCACTGTACTGATACTGATTACCTATTCTGGGGATAGGTTATCAATATATTAATTCTGGACAACCACCGTAACCATTACAAGGAGACAATGGAAACACATGCCATCCCTACATTATACAGTACTATAAATGACATCATAATATTGTCGTGTGGTCCTTTATCTGCACATATCACATTGTGTAATTACCCGATGCTGAAAATATCATCCATCAGAGCCACTGACAGTCCCTGCGTTGTGTAAGCAGCAATCACAGGCATCAGTATAAAATCGAGTTATGACCTAGATATAAAGATATTCATACTTCATCGATTCTGTTTAATTTTATGTTGTACTTGGGTAATTACTGTCATTAATTCTACTAACTGGAATTATTCAGGGGCATTAGGCCTCATTAGAACGCATAGCGTAATATAGAATAAATCTATTCCAAACAGTCCCGATGACAGCAATATCTCGCAGCTTTTATCAGACGATCCTGCCATAACACAAAGCATACAGCAATCAGGCAGCACATGAACACAACATGCTCGCACATTAGGCCAGATGTATTAATGAGGGTCGTGTACTGTACAAACACTCGAGGACGCTATATGCCAATTTTTTTTCCCAAAATGTCCACACTGTTCCTGCGTTGTACTAAATGTTCCTATTTATCTGCCAGAAACTGGCTTCAGCGAAGAAAGATATGTGAACATGCTCTATAGATTTCACTGATTGCTTGTAAAGAGTTCACAAGGCTTCTGGAATTATCGCAGATCATGGACAATTGCACAAAACAGAACACCGTTGTCTATAGGCTGAGTCAGATAGTGCAGAATTCTTAAGTATGGAGGTGAGTGTTACATCACACCAAGGGGCGGGCTGGGCTGGGGGGCAAAGACACATTTGCCTCCCAGGTTGGTTACCAGGCCACACCTCTATTCCAGCTGAGCAGTTCTTATGCAACACAGACAGGTGGTGCTGGTGCCGCGGAATAGTCAAAGTGGAAGAATGGCAACTGTGCTAACCTGGAGCAACAGCATCAGATGTAGCAGGGTTGGAATAATGGCAATTAATGTAGCAGAACTTGCACATTGATAGAGCAGAGTTGACAAAATGATGTGCTGTGTTTATAATGAAGGCTCAATTGAGTAAAGCTGGCACAGAGAAGTAGAAGAATTGACACTGAGATGTGTAATGTAGCACTACTAGGACTAGGACCATGGAATAGCAGAGCTGAACACTGGAGACTGATGTAGTAATACTAATAATACTGGGACCAGGGAATAGCAGAGCTGAATAGTGGAGATTGACATAATAATGTTGGGACTAGGAAATAGAGTTGAAGAGTGAAGAATAGTATAGTAATACTGTCTGGGACCATAGAATAGCAGAGATGACCAGGGGAGACTGATTTAATAGTACTGTGACCAGGAAATAGCAGAGCTGTACAGTGGAGACTGATGTAGTAGTACTGAGAATAGAGAATAGCAGAGCTGTACAGTGGAGACTGATGTAGTAGTACTGAGAATAGAGAATAGCAGAGCTGAACAGTGAAGACTGATGTAGTAGTACTGTCATCAGGGAATAGCAGAGCTGAACAGTAGAGACTGATGTAGTAGTACTGTCATCAGGGAATAGCAGAGCTGAACAGTGAAGAATGATGTAGTAGTACTGTCACTTGGGAATAGCAGAGCTGTACAGTGGAGACTGATGTAGTAGTACTGTCATCAGGGAATAGCAGAGCTGAACAGTGAAGAATGATGTAGTAGTACTGTCACTTGGGAATAGCAGAGCTGTACAGTGGAGACTGATGTAGTAGTACTGTCATCAGGGAATAGCAGAGCTGAACAGTGAAGAATGATGTAGTAGTACTGTCACTTGGGAATAGCAGAGCTGAACAGTGAAGACTGATGTTTTAGTACTGTCACTTGGGAATAGCAGAGCTGAACAGTGAAGAATGATGTAGTAGCACTGTCACTGGGGAATAGCAGAGCTGTACAGTAGAGACTGATATATTAGTACTGAGACTACTGGGAACAGTTGATACAAAAAGAGTAAACCCGGGGCCACACTCCGTATTTTCTTTAAGGTTCCTTATTTCAGTTTCCTTAAAAACATAGCATCCTGGCCGGACGCGTTTCGGAAACTAGTTCCTTACTCATCATTGAGCCGATGATTAAGGAACTAGTTTCTGAACCTCATCCGGCCAGGGTGCTATGTTTTTAAGGAATTTGAAATAAAGGAACCCTAAAGAAATTACGGAGTATGGCCCCCGGGTTTACTCTTTTTGTATGGACATTACATGGTGGAAGTCAGCCACCTGACCGGGAGCCTGAGAGTCCTGGGTGTTTGAGAGGTGAGCAGCAATCCCTCCTCTTTTCCCTCACCCATTACATGAGAATAGTAGACCTGAACAGTGGAAACTGATGCAATAGTACTGGGACCATGGAATAGCAGAGCTTAAAAATCCAAATTAGTATAGTAATACTGTATTGTACAGGGAATAGCAGAACTGAACAGTAGAGACTAATGTATTAGCACCGGGCCCTCACCATGCTGAGAATACCAGCCCTTCAGGTGCCTATTTTTACCTGGCTGGCAATTAAAAATAGGGTGGAGCCCTACGCTTTTTTTGCCAGCCAATGTAAAAATAGGCAGCTGAGGGTGGCAGCTCATAACTGTCCACTTTATATGTGCTGAGACGGAAAATGCAGCAGTAGCCCTACGCATTTCTTTTCCCATTAGTTATTTATTTTATACCCTGTGACATCAGGTTGGTTGCAATAAATTAATGTGTATGGCAACCAAGCACAGACATTATCCAGATTGTGAACATGTAGTCTGATTGCAACAGCCAATCACAGATGTTCTCACAGAGCATGAGTGTCTGTGATTGGCTGTTGTGCAGTCAATGAAGTGAATATGCATGAAGCTTAATGAGTGGGACCAGAAGAGAGTAAGAGAAAGTGCGGGAGACTGAGCAAGCGGCCGGAGACTGGTAGGATCATCTGTGTGTGTCTATGTGTTTGGCAGCTTTTGGACACCTTTGAATGTGTTTTCTTTGTGTTTCATATTGCCTGCCATTGATATCAACGGTGTTCGGGGGGTTCGGAGAATTGTTTATCAACTTATTCATCGATTACTCCACATTCGGCAAACCACACCGAATTCGATCACGTGGTGTTCACTCACCTCTAGTGGAGACTGATGTGTTAAAACTTTCTAGTAACATGGAAAGAGATGAACATGAATATGTCCAAAATTAATGAATATGATAAAAATGTACCGTATATATTTTTTTATCAATAGGAATCCACGGCATGGGCAGAAACCATAAGTGTATAAAATGTTCAGAATTAGGAACCATCCATTGGCCTCCATAATGCTATTAAATATGTTCTTGGTAGCAAAGTTTAGTTTCAAGAAATCTAGAACAAAGTAATCTATACACATTTATGAAGACAATCATTCTTCCTTGTAGGGGTGATGTGGGTTTCAGCCGGTTGAAGCCTTTCTATGTAATCTCTGTAATATAGCACTGCCATATTAAATGGTTGATCAATATCCACAAATCATTCAGAGAATGAGTCAGCAGGTTTTTGAGAGCAGCATGATGTAGGGGCAGAGATCCTGATTATAGCAATGGGCTGCTTGCTGCAGTTTTGATAAAATTACAGTTTTATCTGCTGCAGATCTAGCAGCCCTCTGACTAATGAGACCTGTATACCTCGCCCACATCACCGGTTGGCAGATTTCTGTGTTTACTGTGCATAGTCAGAGAGCTGCCAATCAGTGGTATCCACAAGGTTATATGGCAGCAGGTTTACTAGTCCTCTAGTGATAATTTCCTTCTAATAAAACTGTGATTTTATAACTAGTACAGCATCTAGCCAAGTAAGTGACATATTGCTGGAGTTAGGGTCTCTATCTTTACATTATGCTGCTGTCAGGTGACAAAGACCAGATGACAGAATTACTTCAGATGATTCATGACTAGCAACAAAGGGAATATTTGTAAACGCAATTGGAATGGCCTAAAATAGTAGCAAAAATCAGAATACACCACATAAGTCAATATATTACACCGTTATTAAATGTAATATCCACCGGCAATACTGTGACGATTTTTATTATAATTTTGCAAAGAGGAAACTCTGTGTTTTGGAATTGATGTGAAAAAAAAGTTCTTGTTGCATCCTGTCACCACTATTGGGATATCTTTTAAAGGGAATCTGTGAGGTCGAAAATCCATATGTAACTGGTATAATTTTCCAATTCCTTTCTCTAAGCTCTCTCTATTCATGTATTTCTATTATTTATACTTCCCTCCTATCCTCTGTAAACTTCAAAATAAAAGATTCATTCCATCTGTCAATCACACTGATCTCTCTGCTGCCCACTCCCCAAGTAATGAATATTCATGCATCATTACACTGCCCTGCCCTCTGAGTTTTATGCTGTGTGACTGCTGACAGTTCAGAAAGGAAGTGGGAGGAGATATGTGCTCTTGCTCTTAGCTGCAGCTCTGAGCTCTTCATACCATTGTGTATGAGGCATGTGTGTAGTGTGTGCAGTCTGAGATATTTCTATGTGATTATAAGAACATTTGATCATTTACTCAGCAGATGCACACATTACATGTCTGCAGGAAATCCAACCTTCATATAACAGAAATCTTACAGACACCACATAGTGCAGCACAAAACACCTCCCCCTCACCAGCACAGAGGGGAGGGACAGAACACCAGCTTGGGTGGGTGTGGATATTTAAATAACTCTTACGCAGCAGCTTGACTAATCCTCTGGATTAGTGGACAGGACTAATGTACCAGCTCCCTGCAGGGTCTGAAAATGGTTATAACATGGAAACTACAAATGGTACAATAATGATTTTACATGTTTTTAAAAGGCCTGCCCAGGCACTATTCAAGGGTAATATTAGTATTATACTGAAAAATGACCTGACAGTGTCTTTTTAATAGGGATTTATACCGTTACTGTAGAGTTGAAGTCAATGGGACTTTGCTGAGCTCCCTCTAGTGGTGGATATGGGTAGTTATTAAAATAAAGTCCTGTTGTGCTCATTGTTGGCTCCCATTCCTGCACTGGCCCCATAGCAGTCATGTGGTGTCTGCCACTGTTTTTATTTAAGATTGTTAGATACAGAATTGTGCCATTATTTTTATAGGTGTTGTCTCCTCGCCAAAGGTCCCGAGATAATTGAATGAAAACATAGCGGTGAAAAATTTGCACCTAGTCAAAAGTGAACGTGGTCAGAGACAAAACAGATCTTTCTAATTTTACTTTTGCATTTTGAAAGTCTATAGTAGCGCTTGGAAAGCAAGTTGATATTTTGACAGAAATCCAAGAATAAGTGTCTGTGTCCTTAGAGGCAAGACAGACATCCCTTAAAATGTGTCTAGGGATATGCATGAACTTGATCCAAATACCATAATGTCCCTGAAAAAAAATAGACAGAGAAAACCCAGGACATGGCTGTTCTCTTCTCACTGGATGAATATGATTTTTGTGACATTAGTGAGAAAGTCAGATAAAGAACAGCACTGATTTGGTCACCGCTGTTCTTGATGATTAACCTCTTCCTCACCTTTCAGATTATACACTTCGGCATAATGAAGACACTAGTTATCTAAGTTCCCAACTTATTTTCTATATTCATTTCAACATCTCTGCTTGCTGTCACTTAAAGGGGTTCTCCACTACTAGGACAACTCCTTCTGATTCCACTTGTCTGCACCTGTTACAATAAAAGAGCCTGTACTCACCTCCTGTGCTACCACGTTCCAGCACGGTCAGTCATCACAGTTCTGGACTCACGTGATAATGTGATGTAATACGAGCCCCGCGTCCAATCACTGCTGGCTTACGTTTCTCCATCTTTGGACCAAGAGCTGTGGCTGCCGCTCACTTCTTGTTCATTGAGGAGGGGAGAGAGATGCCAACAGTGAGTGGACACTAGGCTTATATGACATCACAATGAGCCCCGAACTGCGTGACAGCGTGGAACTGCGGCAGCTGGGAGGTGAGTACAGGCTCTTTTATTTTAACAAGTGGAAACAAGTGAAATCAGAATGGTGTAAGGACTCTGGATCTTCCGTTAACCTTTTTGTGCATCCTAACTCTTTTCTAGGATGGCATCCACTGCTTTTCTCCTGTTCGTGTAATCCTGCTTTGCTGCCTTTATAAACCCTAGTCTACCATCTAGCTCTGCTCGAGTATTCAGTTTGAATTCCTGCCTCTTTGTTGCTTTTCTTGTTTGCTCCACTTCCTGCTAATCTTCTCTGGCTTTTCCAGCATCTGCAGTTTGAAATCCAGCAACCACACCTGCTTTCAGCTATTCTCCTGCTACAAGCTGCCTGTGCCTTGTGTTCCTGATTCTGCCACTGTTTTGCCAGCTCTAGGTCATGTAAGAGCTCCTAATATTGTTTATTGTGCAGTAGCAGCATTCTGGACTTTGGGACCTTCTTAAAGCTGCACTGCTCTACAAGAGTTCTGAACTTGTTTTTCTGAGACTTTCCTTTCCCACGCCTCCCTGGGTGTATTGTGCTCAATGACTTTATTTCTATTGGCGTCTCCCTGTGTGAGATATTTTTAAAGACTTCCTTATTGGCATTAATGTACTAGAAATATTTCTAGAGACCAATCAGTTTGCTGCGTGTTTTTATGAGCTTGCTCCCTTGCTGAACATCACGTTTGTTATCTGCCACGGGTTGAATACAGACTTGTGCACCTTTACACTTTGTCTCAATGTGTCTTTGCTCCCACTGCTAATAGATTCATGAGTACATCCTTACAAGTTATTATAAAGGGGTTGTCCTAGTACTGGAAAACCCCTTTAATAAGATTCTTCACTGTGGAAAATAGTCAGTCTTGATCTTGTGATGCACAGGTGAACGGCTCGTTATAAGACTCAAGTGTATGACAATGCTACTGTAACAAGCTGTGGACCTGGTTTCAATCACATGATCAGGACAAATTGTTATCACTCTAAGTAAAACCTAAAGGTACTGTTACACGGCACGATGTTGGAACGATATTGGCAATTGATCTTGTGGGCGCGCAGTCGTTGCAGACATCATTTTGACATAGTTGGTGAGACGTCACACGTCTAGTTATCGTGGACGACTCACCAACGATGTTGTGAGCAAGTATCGTTCGCACATCCCAGCGAACGATCCCTGCTCATTGCTGTGAATGGGCGAAGTCGTCACACGCAATAACGTCCTAACGATGTCGCTGGAACGCCTCCAAACCCGTGACGTATCAGCGATGTTGTTAACGATGTTGTGCCGTGTAACGGGGCCTTTAAGGAATTAACAAGGAAAAACATACTTAATACTTAATGAAAGGGAATCTGTCAGCTGTTTTTTGCTACCTCATCTGATAGCAGTAAGACATATGCAAAGAGACCCCAATTCCAACTATGTATTATTTAGTACTGGGTGAAGCCATTATGACACAATCATTGGTTTAAGATTTAGAATGTAGGCAAGCTGAGAGAGCTGCCTCCTCACCCACCAGGCTCTGTATACAAAGTCTATAGATGATGAGAATCTGATAATTACAGCTGGGGTTCATGCTCTGTTGTGTCCAAGCAATGATAAGTTACTGATGCAAAAACAAACATTCCAGGTAAACAGCAGCACACTTTGTGATAAGACATACATGGCTGAATTCTTTGTGTTAACCCTTACAGCATGCTGTCTTCAATTCCATACCAAAACCTGCACACAGATTCCCTTTAAGTAGGGGGGGCATTTATTTGTTTCATAAATGTCTGCCACCAGTTTTCACAATATATATTGCATAAATTACACAACCCCGCAAAATTGAATTTTTTGAAAAATACAAGAGAAGTTTTCACAGATTTTTATGTAATTTGGTGGCTGATTACGAAAATACCTCCATTTTTTTCCATCATGTAAGGATTTTTTGTAAAACCAAGATCGATATTTTTGCTAAAATCCTATTTGAAAAGGAATTCTGTCGAACAATTGTACATGTAATATCTGGCAACAGTGGTTTTTATCCATTTAAATTTATGTATAAATATACAGAGGCCCCCCCTGCTGGCACACGTCCCCCCCATCAGTATACAGAGGCCCCCCTGCTGGCACACGGCCCCCCCATCGGTATACAGAGGCCCCCTGCTGGCACACGGCCCCCCTTCGGTATACAGAGGCCCCCCGCTGGCCCACGGCCCACCCTTCGGTATACAGAGCCCCTCCTGCTGGTACACGGCCCCCCATTGATATACAGAGGCCCCCTGCTGGCACACGGCCCCCCTTCGGTATACAGAGGCCCCCTGCCTCCGCATTGATCTTCACCCTCCGATGTCCACAGACACCCGGGGTCCTCCGTCCACTCTCCTCGCTGTATGCCGGGTTTGCTGAGAGCGGCGAAGCAGGGACGACGTCATCACTGCGCCCGGCGGTCACATGTAGAACCCGCCAGCATACAGCGAGAAGAATGGACGGAGGACCCCGGGTGCCTGCGGACATCGGAGGGTGAGATCAATACCGAGGCAGGGGGCCTCTGTATACCGATGGGGGGGGCCATGTGCCAGCAGGGGGGCCTCTGTATACCGATGGGGGAGCCGTGTGCCAGCAGGGGGGCTCTGTATATTTATACATAAATTTACATGGATAAAAACCACTGCTGCCAGATATTACATGTACAATTGTTCGACAGAATTCCTTTTTAAATAGGATTTTAGCACAAATATCAATCTTGGTTTTACAAAAAATCCTCACGTGATGGAAAAAAATAGAGGTGATTTTCGTAATCAGCCACCAAATTACATAAAAATCAGTGAAAACTTCTCTTGTATTTTTTTCATCGCAGGTCTTTGTATTAAATAGACTTCTATGACCTGAGGTGTACTGCTGAGGAGATTACTCGTTACACTGTGTTTTTTTGTTTCTTGTTGATCCAGCGACACAGCTTGCACCTCTCGCACAGTGTAACGAGTGCTTTGCAGTTTTTTCTAGTATATATATCAGACAAGGTGGAGTGGCTGGCTCCACCCAGCTGCAGATTGCACCCCCACCGAGCCCAGGTGCTCAGGGATCAGGATGAGGTCAGAAGGACCAGGGAGTCCACGGACAAGGATCTGGCAGGGATGTCAGCGTAGGACCCTCCGGACCCCGGGGCCGCCGAGTAGTGGCTGGAGGGCAGGCATACATTGGCCAATGAGTGTACCAAGAGCCCCAGTTTTTAATAAAAAAGTGAGTATTGAGTTTTTTAGAAAGAAACGGATGTTTTAATTTTTTTCTCAAACCATTTGCTTGTTAGCATACACTTTTTGGTTAGATTGAGTGCAGCAGTGATTTTTTTGTTTCTTAGATAGATAGATAGATAGATAGATAGATAGATAGATAGATAGTTGTCAAATAGCTATATAATATCCCACCCCTACATTTACTAAGCTTGCACCCATAAGTGCCTTACATGTGGCATTAAAGGGTGTTTAGCCTTGTATTTAGTTAAACAAAATTATTAAAAAAAATAACATTGTAGGTAGGGATGAGCGAGTACTGCAATATTCGGACTCACTATACTTGCAACGAGTAGGTACTCGGTACTTGTTGTGAGTATAGCAAATCCAGTGGCAGTGAATGGGCCGGGCGAGTACTTTCTCAGAGTATCTATATATGTGATGATGTCACAGTCGTGTAATCAGGTGCATGAGACTGATCACATGACTGTGACATCATCACAAGACCTGTACGTAAACTAAGGTACAGACAGCAGCCAGGAACTGCAGCCTGCTTACCTCGCTCACCACCTGGTCCACACTCCCACCACCACCTGGTCCACACTTCCAGCAGCCTGCACATGTTAGTCTACACTCCCTGCACCACGCAGTCCAGATCGCTGACAACATTGACGTGTGTGACGCCGGATCTAAGGTCTTCCTTCAACCTTAAATACTATGTTACTATGTTACTATAAAAAGGCACTAAAAGGTGCAAGCTTACAATATGTAGTCATTAATATATCAATCTATCTTCCAAGAATTCAGAAAAAAAAATGTTGGCCATTGCAGACTCATTAAGCTTATCCTTCTTTTCCAGTGCCTGTAGTACAAAGTAACTCATTGCTGACATTGGACATATTGGTACGTCCAGTGTTGGTACCCATCTTTGATGCCAGCTCAGCAGTTGAGCCTGCATTATACCCAAATGATGATGGCTGAGTTACACATCAAAGGGTGGCGCTGAACTCCACCTACTTCAATTTAACTTTCAAATGCTGCTATCAATCTTTGACAGCGCCATTTTTATGACATGACCCAGGGGTGGATCTACTCTATGTACTTATCGTTTCCACCATGTGATGAACTTCATAAAAGAAATTCTCAAAAAAGAAATAGTGAAATTGCGTTTTTCATTGCGCTTGGATTTTTTCTTGTTTTACTATGGATCAAATAGATGATTTAGTGACAAAAATGTATAATTAGATGAAGGTTGAACTTGATGGACCTAGGTCATTTTTCAACCTTTATTACTATGTAAATGGTAAAATGATCATTCCATGGTACCCTGAGGTCATCTAATGATGGCCTGTTAGATTCTGCTATAAGCAAGGTCTGACAGGCTCTGTCAGTGAGTCACTAACATAACTCATTTACTGAAATACATGAGACCAGCGACCAAAGTGAAAAATATTCAAGTCCCAGAGTGGAACTAATGAATAAGTAAAAAAGATTTTAAATAAAATATGTAGAAAAGTAACACATAATTTAACAAGAAAAAATTGCAAATAACTGTTAAACCAAAAAAAATGCAACTTTTACGTTAAAACAAAAATAAATGAAGAAATGTACAGTTGTGCTCAAAAGTTTACATAACCCGGCAATTTTTTTTTATTTATTTGCCTTTTTTTCAGAGACTATGAATGATAACACAAAACCTTTTTTCCTCTCATGGTTAGTGGTTGGGTGAAGCAATTTATTGTCAAACTACTGTGTTTTCTCTTTTTAAATCATAATGACAACCAAAAACATCCAAATGACCCTGATCAAAAGTTCACATACCCTGGTGATTTTGGCCTGATAACATGCAAAGAAGTTGACCCAAATGGGTTTAAATGGCTAATAAATGTAACATCCTCACCTGTGACCTATTTGCTTGTAATCACTGTGTGTGCATAAAAGATGAGTGAGTTTCTGGGATCCAGACAGACTCTTGCATCTGTCATCCAGCTACTGACATTTCTGGATTGTGAGTCATGGGGAAAGCAAAAGAATTGTCAATGGATCTATGCGAAAACCTAGTTGAACTGTATAAAACAGGAAAGGGATACAAAAAGATATCCAATGAATTGATAATGCCAGTCAGCAGTGTTCAAACTGTGATTAACAAATGGAAAATCAGGGGCTCTCTAAAAACCAAATCATGATCAGGTAGACAACTAAAATTTTGACCACAACTGCCAGGAAAATATTTTGGGATGCAAAGAAAAACCCACAAATAACATCAGCTGAAATACAGCCTCACTGAAAACTAGCGGTGTGCTTGTTTCAAGATGCACAATAAGGAGGCACATGAAGAAAAATGAACTGTGTGGTCGAGTTACCAGAAGAAAGCCATTACTGAGCAAATGCCACAAAGATTCTCTCCTACAATACACCAATCAGCATAGAGACAAGCCACCAAACTTCTGGAACAAGGTAATTTGGAGTGTTGAGACTAAAATTGAACTTTTTGGCCACAACCATAAATGTTACATTTGGAGAGGTGTCAACAAGGCCTTTGATGAAAGGAACACCATTCCTGCTGTAAAGCATGGAGGTGGATCACTGATGATGTGGGGATGTGTGAGCTACAAAAGGCACAGGAAACTTGGCTACAATTGAAGGAAGGATGAATGCAGCATGTTATACTGGAGGTAAATTTGCACTCATCAGCCTGGAAGCTGCGCATGGGACGTACTTGGACGTTCCAACATAACAACGATTCAAAACATGAGGCCAAGTTGCCTGTCATTGGCTACAGCAGAACAAAGTAATGGTTCTGGATTGGCCATCTCAGTCTCCTGACCACTCTGGGAGAACTCAAGCCCACAGTTCATGCAAGAAAGCCCAGGAATTTACAGGAACTGGAGGCTTTGTGGCAAGGAGAATGGGCAGCTTCACCATCTGAGGAAATAAAGAGCCTCATCCACAACTACCACAAAAGACTTCAAGCTGTCATTGATGTTAGAGGGGGCAAAACACGGTATTAAGATCTGGGGTATGTGAACTTTTGATCAGGGTGATTGGGATGTTTTTGGTTGTCATTATGATTTAAAGACAGAAAACACAGTAGTCTGACAATAAATGACTTCACCCAACCACTAACCATGTGTGGAAAAATGTTTTTGTGTTATCATTCATATTCTCTGAAAAAAGGCAAGAAAGCCAAAAATTTGCTGGGATATGTAAACTTTGAAGTACAACTGTATATATAATTGGTATTGCCGCATCTGGAACCATTTCATTTATAAAGCGGTCAAGATGTACATGTCATATGGCAAATACCATTAAAAAATAATACTAAAAAAATTACGAAAATCTTTTTTTATCAGGCACAAGAGGCACAAAAAAAATCTTTAAAAAATTGATGAAAAAGTCATATCTATCCTGTCTGACACAGGATGCACCTCTGTACTTTTTTCTTTACAATATGTTAAAAAAAAAAACATCCTGGTGAAAATGAAAATGCCAATCCGTCCGACAAAACAACAAGCTCATCAAATAAAAAGGTTACAGGTCTCAGAATATATTGATGCAAAGATAAATGTAAAATATTGCTTTTAGTGTGTAAGAGTAGCAAAACATAAAGAAAATATACAAATCTGGTATTTATGTAATCATACTGACATGAAGAATGAATTAGTATTATTACTAATACCACACAGTGCACCATGCAAAAAAATGTAAAAAAACAATAATTTAAATTGGTGTGTTTTGAAAAATCTAAATAAAAGGTAATCAAAAATGTTACATACTACAAAATGATACCACAAAAATCAACTTATAGTGTAAAAAATAAGCCCTCATCCAAGTTCACCAAAAATATAAAAAAGTTACACCTCGGAGAATATTGCAGCAGAAAAACTATTAATTATAAAAAAGCATTTTTTGCTGTATGATAGTAGCAAACCATAAAAAATTATATAAATTATATAAATTATATTGCAATAATCTCACCAACCAAAGAATAAATCCATCTGTTATGACCGATACTGTGGATCGCGCAAAAATTAAAAATACCGATTATTTTTGTACTGCTGTCTATTATTTTAATCTATCTTTCAAAAATAAGAAGCAGGTTCGGTTCACATATGTCCTACACTCTTCACAGACCACTTATGTCGAGGTTTCCATGTAAATCCCAAAAAACATGATTCAGACAAAACGACAAATGGAATCACTCACTATAATTAGACAGATGGAGTCACTTTGGACTCCATTTGATCTCTGTTCTGGTGGTGTCCCATAAATTTGGCCTTCTCTTAGCTCACAAGTGTGGACGACTACAGTTCTATGCATGCCTTTAAAGATGAAGACGACCAAAACAGACCCCAGAGTCCAAAGTGTATTAGACTACTTCTCTATAGTGAGTGGTTCTGTCAGGGGTTTCATCTGAATTGCATCTTTGGGGGATTTACATGGAAACCCCAATGTAAATGCTCAGTGTGGAACACAAGAATATGATCCTAGCCTTCTACTGAAAGCGACACTCAAGAGAAAAGTAAAAATTAGCAAATACCCTTAAATAAGTAAAAAAATAGCAATAGTGCATGTGAACAAAATAGGGTACTTAGATGACAATCTAATTTCTAAAGCTGAGTGTATGTATGTGTGTATGTATGTCCACTAAGGATGAGCGATTACTGTAATATTCGTACACTATACTCGCAACGAGTAGGTAAAGGTACTCGGTACTTGTTGCGAGTATAGCGAGTACGAATACTTTCGCAGTGTATCTATAGATACACTGCGAAAGTAGCCTAAAAGTGATTAAAAGTTGTTAAAAATAATAAAATTATATACTCACTAGTGATGAGCGAGTACTAAAATGCTCGGGTGCTCGAAGCTCGGGCCGAGCATCCCGAGATACTCGTGTACTCGGCCCGAGTAACAAGCCCAATGTTATCCTATGGGAGACACGAGTATTTTTATGAAATGACTGCCGGCTGCCTGGAAAAACCCTAAAAATGTCACAAAAGTCTCAGAAGAGTGCTGAAATGACATGGCAACACCATGGGGAAGACCCCTGGAAGCATTTCTCACTCAAAAGTCACAGCTGTGAACAATCTTGTCCGAGTTTCACGCCAATTTTACGGAGTCTCCAGAAAACCTTCCAAAATGACACCAAAATGAATATTTAGGGTGGAAATGTTAAGGGCACATACCCAATAGTGAGATACAGCTGGTGTATGTCACTTTTTGTGATTACATGAAAGATTTTACGTGAAAACATTGTGCGGCACTCCGATGACCCTGACAAGAGACGTACATGAAGCCCTGTCTAGAAATAAAGTGCCCATTTTGAGGAACTGGGTCTATTGTAGTATCTTCCTTTGCAAGGGCAGTCCAAAATTGGGAGGTTCACCAATGCCCCTGGATACAGAAATGCAGGATGGCCTGTAAACAAGAACTGGGTGTATTGTAGTATAGCCCTTTGGCCAGGGCATTCAAAAATTGGGAGGCTCCACATTGTCCCTGGATAGAGACGTGCAGGAGGGCCTGTAAAGAAGAACTGGGTGTATTGTAGTATAGGCCTTTGGCCAGGGCAGGCAAAAATTGGGAGGTTCAACAATGAGCCATGCATACAGACATGTAGTAGGGCCTGTAACCCTCAAGTGGGTGTATTGTAGTATAGCCCTTTGGCCAGGGCAGCCAAAAATTGGGAGGCTCCTCTTTGTCCCTGGATAGAGACGTGTAGGAGGGCCTGTAACCCTCAAGTGGGTGTATTGTAGTATAGCCCTTTGGTCAGGGCAGCCAAAAATTGGGAGGTTCAACAATGAGCCATGCATACAGACATGTAGTAGGGCCTGTAACCCTCAAGTGGGTGTATTGTAGTATAGCCCTTTGGTCAGGGCAGCCACAAATTGGGAGGTTCAACAATGAGCCATGCATACAGACATGTAGTAGGGCCTGTAACCCTCAAGTGGGTGTATTGTAGTATAGCCCTTTGGTCAGGGCAGCCACAAATTGGGAGGTTCAACAATGACCCATGCATACAGACATGTAGTAGGGCCTGTAACCCTCAAGTGGGTGTATTGTAGTATAGCCCTTTGGTCAGGGCAGCCAAAAATTGGGAGGTTCAACAATGAGCCATGCATGCAGACATGTAGTAGGGCCTGTAACCCTCAAGTGGGTGTATTGTAGTATAGTCCTTTGGTCAGGGCAGCCAAAAATTGGGAGGCTCCTCTTTGTCCCTGGATAGAGACGTGCAGGAGGGCCTGTAACCCTCAAGTGGGTGTATTGTAGTATAGCCCTTTGGTCAGGGCAGCCAAAAATTGGGAGGTTCAACAATGACCCATGCATACAGACATGTAGTAGGGCCTGTAACCCTCAAGTGGGTGTATTGTAGTATAGCCCTTTGGTCAGGGAAGCCACAAATTGGGAGGTTCAACAATGACCCATGCATACAGACATGTAGTAGGGCCTGTAACCCTCAAGTGGGTGTATTGTAGTATAGCCCTTTGGTCAGGGCAGCCAAAAATTGGGAGGTTCAACAATGATCCATGCATACAGACATGTAGTAGGGCCTGTAACCCTCAAGTGGGTGTATTGTAGTATAGCCCTTTGGTCAGGGCAGCCAAAAATTGGGAGGCTCCTCTTTGTCCCTGGATAGAGACGTGCAGGAGGGCCTGTAAAGAAGAACTGGGTGTATTGTAGTATAGGCCTTTGGCCAGGGCAGCCAAAAATCGGAGGTTCAACAATGACTCATGCATACAGACATGTAGTAGGGCCTGTAACCCTCAAGTGGGTGTATTGTAGTATAGGCCTTTGGCCAGGGCAACCAAAAATTGGGAGGCTCCTCATTGTCCCTGGATAGAGACGTGCAGGAGGGCCTGTAACCCTCAAGTGGGTGTATTGTAGTATAGCCCTTTGGTCAGGGCAGCCAAAAATTGGGAGGTTCAACAATGACCCATGCATACAGACATGTAGTAGGGCCTGTAACCCTCAAGTGGGTGTATTGTAGTATAGCCCTTTGGTCAGGGCAGCCACAAATTGGGAGGTTCAACAATGACCCATGCATACAGACATGTAGTAGGGCCTGTAATCCTCAAGTGGGTGTATTGTAGTATAGCCCTTTGGCCAGGGCAGCCAAAAATTAGAAGGCTCCACATTGTCCCTGGATAGAGACGTGCAGGAGGGCCTCAAAACATTTTTCCCATTGAAAAGGAGCGGGTATCCTGTCGTTGTAATGCCCATTCAAAAAGAATGGGCGTAAAAATTTACCACTGGGGGTATACCTGAAACAACAGCCTAAGTATTGTAACGGTCATCATGGTGGCACATGAGGAGAAGGAGGAGCAGTCCAGCGATTATCCAAGGAAGAGGAAGACGATGTGGTGGATGATTCAGTAGCTGACCCAACCTGGCAGGAGGATTTGCAGAGCGAGGACAGCAGTGCACAGGGGGAGGGAGGCGTAGCATCCCAACAGGCAGTACGAAGCAGGGTCGGGTCCGCAGGCAGAAGGCAGGGAACCGTTCACCGGAACAACAACACGACACAAGGTGCCTGTGCAAATGTTAGGTCTTCCCGAGTCTGGCAGTATTGTAAGTTGGCTCCAGATGACTCTAAAAAGGCCATTTGCAACACCTGTCATGCCAGCATCAACAGGGGTACGAACACTAGCAGCCTGACCACCACCAGCATGATCAGGCACATGTCAGCCAAGCACCCGACTGTCATATATGATACAGTCTATATAGAGTCTAATGCATGGGTATAATGAGACACATGAGACATACGCTTCTTAAGCAGCTCTTGTATTGCTTCATACAACTTAGTGCATCAACAGGATAATGTAAATGTAAGTTGCAGAGTGCAAGGCAAACAACCAAGGACATCAGAGCATTAAAGCATAGTACAAGTCTCAAGGAAAGCATTCAGAGTATATTACTTCCCTGTCAGATGTTGCTGGCAAACAGGAGGATTCTGTGTCCATAAATGATTCCAGGCAGAGTGAATCCAGGCTTCAGAGAGCAAGTCACAGACAGATTGCAGACCTGATTCAGGAGCACAGGTAAATCATCTGAAACTGATTAAAAGGGCAATTGGCAAGAAACAGGGCAGGGACATCAAAGCTGAGGACTCCATATTGTTTGAGGGCAAAAGTCAATGCACAGGACAGGAAACAAGATGGCCGACAAAATACACTAAATGCAAACATAACAACAGATATAGCAAAAAAGCCTGAAAACCTTACAGCGACTTTGTGGGAAGTACAACAGAGTCGAGGAGCGGTGCTTGCTGATGTCACTGCTACGTCTTCGCGTGTTGTGCGTGCGAGCCAATCCCCTGTACATGCTGGCCGCGAATAAGCCTCCGGCCCTGCACCTGAAGTTGCCCACGCACAAATAACACCACCATCAAGCACGTCCTTGTCCCAGCGCAGCGTTCAATTATCCATTCAGCAAACCTTTGAACGCAGGCGCAAATACGCTGCCAACGCTCCACATGCCACAGTCCTGAATTCTCACATTTCGCGACTCTTAGCGCTAGAAATGTTGCCTTTACGGCTGGTGGAGACGGAAGCATTCCGCGACCTGATGGCGCCTGCTGTCCCACGTTACTCGGTCCCCAGCCGACAATATTTCTCCAGATGTGCCGTCCACGCATTGCATAACCACGTGTCCAACAGCATCACACGTGCCCTGAACAACGCTGTTTCAGCCAAAGTCCACGTAACCACAGACACGTGGACAAGTGCTTGTGGGCAAGGCCGCTACATCTCCTTGACAAAACACTGGGTTAATATTGTGGAGGCTGGGACCCAGTCTGAGCGAGGGACGGAACACAGTCCTTCCCACACCAAGGATAGCAGGCCCTACCTCTGTCAGGGTTTCTCCGACACTCTACAGCTCCGGAATGTCATGCTCTTCAGCCTCCTCCTCCTGCGCATCCTCATCCACTGTACCCTCCACACCAGTCCAAAGCTGGAATCACTGCAGCACTGCCTCTGCGAAGCGGCAACAGGCTGTGCTGAAGCTAGTCTGCATAGGTGACAAACCCCACAATGCAGAAGAGGTGTGGACAGCTCTGAAACAGCAGGCAGATCACTGGCTCACACCTCTGAACCTAAAGCCAGGAAAGGTAGTGTGTGACAATGGCCGGAACCTGGTGGCAGCTTTGAGGCGAGGCCAGCTGACGCATGTTCCATGTGTGGGCCATGTGCTCAACCTGGTGGTTCAGAGGTTTCTAAAGTCATACCCAGAGCTGTCTGAACTGCTGGTAAAAGTTCGCCGTCTGTCTGCACATTTTCGCAAGTCACCTGCTGCTTCAGCCGGCCTTGCCGGCTTTCAGCGCCGTTTGCGTCTTCCGGCCCACAGACTGGTGTGTGATGTCCCCACGCGTTGGAATTCAACTCTGCACATGTTGGTCAGGATATGTGAGCAGAAGAGGGCAGTTGTTGACTACCTGCATCACCTAAGCCGTTGGGAAATGGGTCAAACTCTAGACATAACACCTGAGGAGTGGAGATGGATGTCCGACCTATGTACCGTCCTCCAAAACTTTGAGGACTCCACCAAGATGGTGAGCGGCGATGACGCCGTTATTAGCATCACCATACCACTACTCTGCCTTCTAAAACGGTCTCTGCTGAAAAACAAAGAGGATGCATTGCAGGTCGAGCGCGATGACTTGGAGCAAGAAACAGTAGTGGGTGTGGGTGAAAACACACAGCCCAGCCTCATCTCATCACAACGTGCAGTGGAGGACTATGACGAGGAGGAGGAGGATGAAGACATGGAGCAACTCTCTGGCCAAATTGAGGATATGACATGCACACCAGTCATACCCTCGATTCAGCGTGGCTGGCCAGAGGACAGGGGAGATGAGGAGGAGGAGGAGGACAGCATGTTCAGTCATCGTGTTGGTCTGGATACAGAAGTAATGGCTGTTAAGAGTCTGGCGAACATGGCTGACTTTATGGTAAGCTGCCTGGCTCGTGACCCTCGCGTTCAGAACGTCTTGGCCGACAATCAGTACTGGTTGGCAACACTCTTAGACCCACGCTACAAGGAGAACTTTATGTCTCTCATTCCTGAGTAGGAGATGTCAGCTAAAATGCAGCAGTTCCAGAAGGCCATAGTCAAGGAAGTAGGCAAATCATTCCCCTCACAAAACGCTAGCGGCATAGGTCAGGAATCAGTGGAGAACCAAGGCGTACGGCCGAGAGGGGCACAAGTCCAATCCGCCAGAGGTAGTGGAACAGTCTTTACGATGTGGGACAGTTTTCTCAGCCACTCACGTACCACAGCCCCTGAGGTGCGGGGTAGTGCCACAAGAAATGCTAAGTTTGGCCCGATGCTGAAGGAGTACCTTGCAGATCGAACAACTGTACTGCGAGATTCCTCTGTGCCTTACAATTATTGGGTCTCCAAGCTGGACACGTGGCATGAATTGGCTCTCTACGCCTTGGAAGTCCTGGCCTGCCCTGCCGCTAGCGTTTTGTCCGAGCGTGTTTTCAGTGCCGCAGGTGTAATCATTACTGATAAACGCACCCGCCTGTCAACTGAAAATGCTGACAGGCTGACTCTGATCAAGATGAACAAGGGTTGGATTGGGCCAGACTTCACCACACCACCAACAAATGACAAATGAATTTAAATTTTGTTATGGGAATTTGCCATGTACCTCCACTCACCCATGGGTACACACTTCTGGACTTCCGAGTGTCCAAGTGTGGGATCAGTAATGTCCGTGGACGTGTACTCGGCCTGGTGGTAGGAAGGGGGATTAGGTTGGGAAATGTGCGGTGCAGTATCACGGCTACTGACGCTTGACTGTGTGGAAGACAGGGTGTTGGTGGAGGTGCCAATCTGACTTGAAGCATTATCCGCAATCCAAGTAACAACCTGTTGACACAGGTGTTGGTTCAAGAGCGGTGTAGTGGAGCGGGCCCCAAGAATTTGGGACAGGACGTGTGAGCGAGTAGATGTGCCCCTTTGTTGTTGCGAAATTAGTGCTTGCACACGACCTCGGCCTCTGCCTGCACCACCATCACGTTCACTTCATTCTTCCTTGCCAACGCCCTTGCGCATTTTGCTTGTATACAGCGACAACAGTCTGGTGACTGTAATGGTGACAGGAGATTAGGATTTTAGTCCCTAACCTATATCAAGGTAGTAATTACACCAGTCTGGTGACTGTAATGGTTTCAGGAGAGGATTTTAGTCCCAAACCTGTATCAAGGTATGACGTACACCAGTCTGGTGACTGTTCAGATCACAAGAGATTAGGATTTTAGTTCCCTAACCTGTATCAAGGTATGACGTACACCAGTCTGGTGACTGTAATGGTGTCAGGAGAGGATTTTAGTTCCCTAACCTGTATCAAGGTATGACGTACACCAGTCTGGTGACTGTTGAGATCACAAGAGATTAGGATTTTAGTTCCCTAACCTGTATCAAGGTATGACGTACACCAGTGTGGTGACTGTTGAGATCACAAGAGGTTAGGATTTTAGTTCCCTAACCTGTATCAAGGTATGACGTACACCTGTCTGGTGACTGTTGAGATCACAAGAGGTTAGGATTTTAGTTCCCTAACCTGTATCAAGGTATGACGTACACCAGTATGGTGACTGTTGAGATCAAAAGAGGTTAGGATTTTAGTTCCCTAACCTGTATCAAGGTATGACGTACACCAGTCTGGTGACTGTTGAGATCACAAGAGGTTAGGATTTTAGTTCCCTAACCTGTATCAAGGTATGACGTACACCAGTCTGGTGACTGTTCAGATCACAAGAGGTTAGGATTTTAGTTCCCTAACCTGTATCAAGGTATGACGTACACCAGTCTGGTGACTGTTCAGATCACAAGAGATTAGGATTTTAGTTCCCTAACCTGTATCAAGGTATGACTTACACCAGTCTGGTGACTGTTCAGATCACAAGAGATTAGGATTTTAGTTCACTAACCTGTATCAAGGTATGACGTACACCAGTCTGGTGACTGTAATGGTGTCAGGAGAGGATTTTAGGCCCTAACCTGTATCAAGGTATGACGTACACCAGTCTGGTGACTGTTGAGATCACAAGAGATTAGGATTTTAGTTCCCTAACCTGTATCAAGGTATGACGTACACCAGTCTGGTGACTGTTCAAATCACAAGAGATTAGGATTTTAGTTCCCTAACCTGTATCAAGGTATGACGTACACCAGTCTGGTGACTGTTCAGATCACAAGAGATTAGGATTTTAGTTCCCTAACCTGTATCAAGGTATGACGTACAACAGTCTGGTGACTGTAATGGTTTCAGGAGAGGATTTTAGTCCCTAACCTGTATCAAGGTATGACGTACAACAGTCTGGTGACTGTAATGGTTTCAGGAGAGGATTTTAGTCCCTAACCTGTATTAAGGTAGTACGTACACCAGTCTGGTGACAGTTCAGATCACAAGAGATTAGGATTTTAGTTCCCTAACCTGTATCAAGGTATGACGTACACCAGTGTGGTGACTGTTGAGATCACAAGAGGTTAGGATTTTAGTTCCCTAACCTGTATCAAGGTATGACGTACACCTGTCTGGTGACTGTTGAGATCACAAGAGGTTAGGATTTTAGTTCCCTAACCTGTATCAAGGTATGACGTACACCAGTCTGGTGACTGTTGAGATCACAAGAGGTTAGGATTTTAGTTCCCTAACCTGTATCAAGGTATGACGTACACCAGTCTGGTGACTGTTCAGATCACAAGAGGTTAGGATTTTAGTTCCCTAACCTGTATCAAGGTATGACGTACACCAGTCTGGTGACTGTTCAGATCACAAGAGATTAGGATTTTAGTTCCCTAACCTGTATCAAGGTATGACTTACACCAGTCTGGTGACTGTTCAGATCACAAGAGATTAGGATTTTAGTTCACTAACCTGTATCAAGGTATGACGTACACCAGTCTGGTGACTGTAATGGTGTCAGGAGAGGATTTTAGGCCCTAACCTGTATCAAGGTATGACGTACACCAGTCTGGTGACTGTTGAGATCACAAGAGATTAGGATTTTAGTTCCCTAACCTGTATCAAGGTATGACGTACACCAGTCTGGTGACTGTTCAAATCACAAGAGATTAGGATTTTAGTTCCCTAACCTGTATCAAGGTATGACGTACACCAGTCTGGTGACTGTTCAGATCACAAGAGATTAGGATTTTAGTTCCCTAACCTGTATCAAGGTATGACGTACAACAGTCTGGTGACTGTAATGGTTTCAGGAGAGGATTTTAGTCCCTAACCTGTATCAAGGTATGACGTACAACAGTCTGGTGACTGTAATGGTTTCAGGAGAGGATTTTAGTCCTTAACCTGTATTAAGGTAGTACGTACACCAGTCTGGTGACAGTTCAGATCACAAGAGATTAGGATTTTAGTTCCCTAACCTGTATCAAGGTATGACGTACACCAGTGTGGTGACTGTTGAGATCACAAGAGGTTAGGATTTTAGTTCCCTAACCTGTATCAAGGTATGACGTACACCAGTCTGGTGACTGTTGAGATCACAAGAGGTTAGGATTTTAGTTCCCTAACCTGTATTAAGGTAGTACGTACACCTGTCTGGTGACTGTAATGGTTTCACGAGAGGATTTTAGTCCCTAACCTGTATTAAGGTAGTACGTACACCTGTCTAGTGACTGTAATGGTTTCAGGAGAGGATTTTAGTCCCTAACCTGTATTAAGGTAGTACGTACACCTGTCTGGTGACTTTAATGGTTTCAGGAGAGGATTTTAGTCCCTAACCTGTATCAAGGTATGACGTACACCAGTGTGGTGACTGTTGAGATCACAAGAGATTAGGATTTTAGCTCCCTAACCTGGATCAAGGTATGACGTACACCGGTATGGTGACTGTTGAGATCACAAGAGATTAGGATTTTAGTTCCCTAACCTGTATCAAGGTATGACGTACACCAGTGTGGTGACTGTTGAGATCACAAGAGATTAGGATTTTAGTTCCCTAACCTGTATCAAGGTATGACGTCCACCAGTGTGGTGACTGTTGAGATCACAAGAGGTTAGGATTTTAGTTCCCTAACCTGTATTAAGGTAGTACGTACACCTGTCTGGTGACTGTAATGGTTTCACGAGAGGATTTTAGTCCCTAACCTGTATTAAGGTAGTACGTACACCTGTCTGGTGACTTTAATGGTGTCAGGAGAGGATTTTAGTCCCTAACCTGTATTAAGGTAGTACGTACACCTGTCTGGTGACTTTAATGGTGTCAGGAGAGGATTTTAGTCCCTAACCTGTATTAAGGTAGTACGTACACCTGTCTGGTGACTTTAATGGTTTCAGGAGAGGATTTTAGTCCCTAACCTGTATTAAGGTAGTACGTACACCTGTCTGGTGACTTTAATGGTGTCAGGAGAGGATTTTAGTCCCTTACCTGTATTAAGGTAGTACATACACCTGTCTGGTGACTTTAATGGTTTCAGGAGAGGATTTTAGTCCCTAACCTGTATTGAAGTAGTACGTACACCTGTCTGATGACTTTAATGGTTTCAGGAGAGGATTTTAGTCCCTAACCTGTATTAAGGTGGTACGTACACCTGTCTGGTGACTGTAATGGTGTCAGGAGAGGATTTTAGTCCCTAACCTGTATTAAGGTAGTACGTACACCTGTCTGGTGACTTTAATGGTTTCAGGAGAGGATTTTAGTCCCTAACCTGTATCAAGGTATGACGTACACCAGTGTGGTGACTGTTGAGATCACAAGAGATTAGGATTTTAGTTCCCTAACCTGTATCAAGGTATGACGTACACCAGTGTGGTGACTGTTGAGATCACAAGAGGTTAGGATTTTAGTTCCCTAACCTGTATCAAGGTATGACGTACACCTGTCTGGTGACTGTAATGGTTTCACAAGAGGATTTTAGTCCCTAACCTGTATTAAGGTAGTACGTACACCTGTCTGGTGACTTTAATGGTGTCAGGAGAGGATTTTAGTCCCTAACCTGTATTAAGGTAGTACGTACACCTGTCTGGTGACTTTAATGGTTTCAGGTGAGGATTTTAGTCCCTAACCTGTATTAAGGTAGTACGTACACCTGTCTGGTGACTGTAATGGTTTCAGGAGAGGATTTTAGTCCCTAACCTATATTAAGGTAGTACGTACACCTGTCTGGTGACTGTAATGGTGTCAGGAGAGGATTTTAGTCCCTAACCTGTATTAAGGTAGTACGTACACCTGTCTGGTGACTTTAATGGTGTCAGGAGAGGATTTTAGTCCCTAACCTGTATTAAGGTAGTACGTACACCTGTCTGGTGACTTTAATGGTTTCAGGAGAGGATTTTAGTCCCTAACCTGTATTTAGGTAGTACGTACACCTGTCTGGTGACTTTAATGGTGTCAGGAGAGGATTTTAGTCCCTAACCTGTATTAAGGTAGTACGTACACCTGTCTGGTGACTTTAATGGTTTCAGGAGAGGATTTTAGTCCCTAACCTGTATTAAGGTAGTACGTACACCTGTCTGGTGACTTTAATGGTTTCAGGAGAGGATTTTAGTCCCTAACCTGTATTAAGGTAGTACGTACACCTGTCTGGTGACTGTAATGGTGTCAGGAGAGGATTTTAGTCCCTAACCTGTATTAAGGTAGTACGTACACCTGTCTGGTGACTTTAATGGTGTCAGGAGAGGATTTTAGTCCCTAACCTGTATTAAGGTAGTACGTACACCTGTCTGGTGACTTTAATGGTTTCAGGAGAGGATTTTAGTCCCTAACCTGTACTAAGGTAGTACGTACACCTGTCTAGTGACTTTAATGGTTTCAGGAGAGGATTTTAGTCCCTAACCTGTATTAAGGTAGTACGTGCACCTGTCTGGTGACTGTAATGGTTTCACGAGAGGATTTTAGTCCCTAACCTGTATTAAGGTAGTACGTACACCTGTCTGGTGACTGTAATGGTGTCAGGAGAGGATTTTAGTCCCTAACCTGTATTAAGGTAGTACGTACAAGAGTGTGGTGACTCTAATGGTCCACAGAAAAGCTTGGATTCCAATCTGTATCACCCTGCCTATATCCTCCTAGATTAGTCCTGAGAAGGACTGGTCTGGTCACTGGAAAGCTTGGACTCCAATCTGGATCACCCTGCCTATATCCTCCTAGATTAGTCCTGAGAAGGACTGTTGTGGTCAGCAGCAGCAGTTTGCAGCCCTGCTCCGGATCTACCTATGAGGGCCGCAAATCTGTCCCTAAGCAGCAGCAGACACTCTCCCTACACTCACTGTCTGGATGGCTGTGTGCCGAGCACAGCGCGCCAGGAGTTATAAAGGCTCGGTCACGCTGTGCAGGCCGGCCAATCACTGCTATGCCACAACTAACAGGGCTGTGGCATTGCAGTGGTCTGCCAGCCAATCCCTGCACGTGGGCTGGCTCTCAAAAGAGCGCCAACATGCAGAGATGACGACCACAAGCACAGCACGAGTATCGCAAGATTACTCGGTGCTCGGCGAGTCGCCCGAGTACAGTGATACTCGTGCGAGTACCGTGTAGTGGCGAGCATGCTCGCTCATCACTAATACTCACCTGTCCGATGTATACAGTAGAAGGCCAAAAACAGCACTCAGTTAGGCTAGGGTCACACTTGACTGCGTTTTTGAGAATGTTTTTGGCAGACTGCGTTTATGGGCTGCGTTTTAGCTGTAAGGTCTGGAGCAAACAAAAACGCATGTGAAAATGCACGGTACTATTTAGTGACATGCATTTTTGCATGCGATTCCCATAAGGCCCCATGTTACAAAAACGCATGCGTTTTTGACTACGCACCAAAAAATGGAACATGATGCATTTTTTGGTGCTGAGCTAAAAAACGCATCCAACAAACGCATGGCACTTTAGCCATGCGTTTTTTCCATTGGAGACTATGGATGCGTTTTTTCCATGCGTTTTTCACAAAAGACAAGTGTGAAAAATGCATGGAAAAAACACATCCACGATGCAAGTGTGACCCTAGCCTAAATAACAGGAGGCAAGACAGCCCGCAGTATTCAGCAGGAGCCCACACACAGTCCCCAGTATTCAAGAGGAGGCCGCACACAGCCCTCAGTATAAAGCAGGAGGCCACATACAGCCTTCAGTGTACTGCAGGACTCCACAAGCAGCCCTCATTATACAGTAAGAGGCCACACACAGCCCTCAGTATACAGAAGGAGGCCACAAAAGCCTCTAGCATACTGGAGGCAAAACAGCCCCTAGTATAAAGCAGGAGCCCATACACAGCCCTCAGTATACAGCAGGAGGCCACACACAGACCCCAGTATTCAAGAGGTAAGAACGCACACAGCCCTCAGTATAAAGTAGGAGGCCACACAAAGCTTCTAGCATACAGGAGGCCGCACACAGCCCTCAGTATAAAGCAGTAGGCCACATACAGCCTCCAATGTACTGCAGGACTCCACAAGCAGCCCTCACTATACAGTAAGAGGCCACACACAGCCCTTAGTATACAGAAGGACGCCACACAAAGCCTCTAGCATACAGGAGGCAAAACAGCCCCTAGTATAAAACAGGAGCCCACACACAGCCCTCAGTATACAGCAGGAGGCCACACACACAGACCCCAGTATTCAAGAGGAGGCTGCACACAGCCCTCAGTATATAGCAGGAGGCCACACACAGACCCCTGTATTCAAGAGGAGGCTGCACACAGCCCTCAGTATAAAGTAGAAGGCCACACAAAGCCTCTAGTATACAGGAGGCAAAACAGCCCCTAGCATAAAGCAGGAGCCCACAAACAGCCCCCAGTTTACAGCAGGAGGCCACACACAGACCCCAGTATACAGCAAAAGGCCTCACACAGCCTCTAGTATAGAGCAGGAGGCTGCACACAGCCTTCAGTATACAGTAGGAGGCCACATGCAACCATTGTACACAGCAGGATGTCACACATAGCCTCCAGTATACAACAGGAGGCCACACACAGCCCCTAGTATATAGCAAGAGGCTGCACACAGCCCTCAGTATACAGTAGGAGGTCACATACAATCATTGTACACAGCAGGAGGTCACACACAGCCCCAAGTATACAGCAGGAGGCCACACAGTCCCCTGTATACAGATGGAAGCTGCACACAGCCCTCAGTATACAGTGTACTGCAGGACTCCACAAGCAGCCCTCACTATACAGTAAGAGGCCACACACAGCCCTTAGTATACAGAAGGAGGCCACACAAAGCCTCTAGCATACAGGAGGCAAAACAGCCCCTAGTATAAAGCAGGAGCTCACACACAGCCCTCAGTATACAGCAGGAGGCCACACACAGACCCCAGTATTCAAGAGGAGGCTGCACAAAGCCCTCAGTATACAGCAGGAGGCCACACACAGACCCCTGTATTCAAAAGGAGGCTGAAAACAGCCCTCAGTATAAAATAGGAGGCCACACAAAGCCTCTAGCATACTGGAGGCAAAACAGCCCCTAGCATAAAGCAGGAGCCCACACACAGCCCCCAGTTTACAGCAGGAGGCCACACACAGACCCCAGTATACAGCAAAAGGCCTCACACAGCCTCTAGTATAGAGCAGGAGGCTGCAGACAGCCTTCAGTATACAGTAGGAGGCCACATGCAACCATTGTACACAGCAGGATGTCACACATAGCCTCCAATATACAGCAGGAGGCCACACACAGCCCCTAGTACAGTGATGGCGAACTCCAGGCCTCGAGTGCCGCACACAGTGCAGGTTTTCAGGATTTCCTTAGAGTTTGACAGTTGGTAATTTGATTGCCAACTGTCAAATACAATGGAAATCCTGAAAACCTGGACTGTGTGTGGCACTCGAGGCCTGGAGTTCGCTATCACTGCCCTAGTATATAGCAAGAGGCTGCACACAGCCCTCAGTATACAGTAGGAGGTCACATACAATCATTGTACACAGCAGGAGGTCACACACAGGCCCAAGTATACAGCAGGAGGCCACACACAGCCCCCTGTATACAGATGGAAGCTGCACACAGCCCTCAGTATACAGTAGGAGGCTACATACAATCATTGTACACCGCAGGAAGTGACACACAACCTCCAGTATACAGCAGGAGACCACACACAGCCCCCAGTATATAGCAGGAGTCCACACACAGCCCCTAGTATAGAGCAGGAGGCTACATACAGCCTTCAGTATACAGTTGGAGGCCACATACAACAATTGTACGTGTGGCACCCCTGCGGGGGATTGCCACAGGTTACACTGGTACAAGGAAGGATTGACACCTTGGTTTGTTCAGCACACAACACCTTCCACTCCAGACCTGAAGGGGGAGCTCTACTGGCTGCATTAAGTCAGTTCCCCTGGGAGATCCAGGCTGAGAGGAGGAGACAGTTGGTCCTAGGAGACGGTTGCTAGGGAAGTGTTCGTGTGAGGAGAGGAAAGGAGGAGGAGGCTGAGCTGCTGGTCTCTGAAAAAGAGAAATACCAGGACCAAAAGGGACAATTGTCGGCTGTTCACACCCCAGGGAAGGGGCCGGAGGCAAGGAGAAGAGGTAGGGAATAAGAAGAGGGACCCAAAATATATTCCCCTTAGGAACAAACGGACACTGGAGTCCGATGCTGTGGGCTTACAGAGCCACAGTAAAAAAACCCAGCAGTTTCAGGTGAAGTTTAGCCCTGAAGGAAGATAGAGGAAATATTAAAAACTAACCAAACAGAGGACCAGGGGCCACAGGATAAACCGGGTTCCCGCAGAAGGGCCTGATTGTTAGTTTTAGACATCAGAGGATTGGAGAGTCCAAACTCAGGAGAGACTCATCCCTCAAGGCAGAGAATAGAAATAAAGGAGGCCTCATATCCTTCCAAGGAGTTGATCCTAAATTGTACCAGGGACCCGGTTAATACTCAAGACTGTACCTGTTATGTTACCTCAGTAAAAAGGTACCGGAACAACTAACCCTGTGTGTATGTGTGACTGTTTATCAGCTATAATCCACCATCATCCTCCTTCGCTGCCCTCCCTCACCATCTTCCCTTATTGCTGCCCTGAGGTAAAGCTCCACCTGTGGGGAGCTATACCACACTTTGCTGCCCCCCTCCATCACCTCAGAGGCCGGCTGGCAGCGCTGGTACCACCTTACCAGACCCTACAGGTGGCGTCACGTTCCCTTGTAAATAAATCCCTTCATCCCCCTTCAAATGATCCCCAGGGCACGGCACCGGGATACCGTCCACCTGTGACTCCCCACTCAGCAGACCCGGTGACCGAGTACCCCCACAGCTCTGGCCTCATCATTTTCTGGCGTCACGAACAGGATCCGAACCAGCCTGGTATTTACCAGGTAAAGTGCGCCTTAAGACTTTATTTAATTGACTGTTTGTGCGGCCGCCATTACATCGCCTCAGAAATTACAACTGCGTCACAGCAGGAGAAAGAGCGGGAAGATAAGCCCCGCCCCCTTCCACTCTGCCAGAGAGATTGAAGAAAGCGCAGCTCCCTGTTAGAGAGAGACCTGAGGTGCCCGCTCTATCTACAGAGCCGCCGACAGCTGGAGAAACCAGTTTTCATCTTACAGGTTGGCATCCATTAACTAGGGGGGCCTCACCATGAGTGACACGGATGATGTGCGGGTCCCTGACAGGGGAAATGGCGAGAACGCAGTACCTGAAGCAGCAGCCCAAATAATGCCTATAACCATGCCGTATGTACCGGGTGCCAAGTGGTTACCAACATATGAAGGTAAACCTGGTACGTTAGCAACATTTAAGCATAAGATGTGGGCAATGCTGGACATGTATGCTATGACACAGAAGCAACAGGCTACCGTTGTGCTGGGTCAATTAATAGGCGCAGCGGAGCTGGAGGCTGAGTCCTGGAGAGATGCTGACAGGGACTCTGCTGCCAAAGTGTTTGATAAGCTAAAATCGGTGTTTGAGAAGCGCACACAGTCTGAATTGAGGATGCTGTTTTATCAGTGTAAGCAGAGATCGCAGGATACCATCAGAGACTATGCCCTCCGTTTACAAAGAGCACTCCGGTCCTTGAAACAGATAGACCCGGCCAGTGTACTGGAAGAGGATAAAATGCTTGCTGAACAGTTTACAGAAGGATTAAGATCAGACTATCACCGCCAACAAGTGCATATGTGGGTATTGGATCACCCAACAGTGAGTTTTAGTGACTTAAAAGATCGTGCTATAACTGTGCTAAGAGATCCAGCACCTGCAGAACCTGCAAAAGCAGAGAGTCAAGCTGTAGCAAATGATAACATGCAAAACCAGGTGCTGCAGTTAACTAAAAACATGGACTACGTACTAAAGCTCTTGCAAAATATGCCTGGGGTACCACCACCAAGTAAAATTCAACTAGCTGATAGCCCTGAGGATGTCCCATGGATGCAAAGGAAAGCCCAGTCGCCCGCGGAGGGGACCAACGTACCATTCCAACGCAGAACCAGGTCGCCCGGGCAGGGACCAACGTACCATTCCAACGCAGAACCAGGTCCGCCCGCGCAGGGGACCAACGCACCATTCCAACGCAGACCCTGGGATTACACAGATTCTTCAGGACAACCCATCTGCCTGCGATGCAACAAACCAGGACACTTTGCAAGAAGATGCCCTTTAAACACGAGATTCCTGGGTCCGAGGGCCAAACCCCAGGAGTAGAGCAACTGGGCCCAAAAGACTGGTGTAAGCGGTACGTGGGAGGCCGTCCGTACCTCAACATTACACTAGAAGGAATTCCCATGTCGGCCCTATTGGACACCGGGTCGCAGGTTACTACGATCCCGCATATCCTTTATAAGCAGTATTGGTCTGATGATGATCTTGAACCCCCAAACCCCAATTTTTATATTATTGCAGCTAATGGCCAACCACAGAAACAGGTGGGGTATAGAGCAGCTACAATAAAGTTGGGAAGGGAGGAGTTGAAAGGTCAAGGGTTATTTGTAGTTGAAGATAATCCTAATGAAAAATGCCCTTACATGGTTATTGGTACAAATGTTATTGAAAACTGCTTTGGAGAAGTGTTGTTTTTACTCCGACAGATTACTCAAACTGCTGGTTATGGGCGGACAAGAGTCATCCAACAAGAGATCCGTGCCCTCATCCACAAGCAACAGGTAAATCTGTCTGGGGGAGAAATTGGCAGTGTGCGGGTAATAGACTCGGTTCCCATTGTAATACCACCAAATAGTGAGATGATGATATGGTGTCGAGCAGCGATAGGTTGTAGAGGACAGGAATACCAGGCAGTTGTAGAGCCGGTATTTTCGGAACACAGACCTACACTACTGACAGCCAGAGGGGTGGTGGATGTACGCAAGGGACGAGTACCAATCCGTGTGCTAAATTGTGGGGCAGAAGAAGCAAAGTTACCCCGGTATGCTACCGTAGCAAAGCTGTATACTGTTTGTAACAACAACATACAGACAGTAGAACCTGTTTCCTCGCCTAGTCTGGTGGAGGATAGTAACTCTAAAGGACAGCAGGAGGAGTGGTGTCAGCAGTTGCATGTAGGAACTGATGCCACCCCTTCTCACCTGAAGCATGGAGTGTACCGGGTAGTGCAAGAGTTTGAGCAGATATTCAGCAAACATCCATTAGATTTTGGGAGGATTAAAGGGGTACAGCATCACATACCCACAGGAAATCATCCACCAATCAAGTTGAGACACAGACCCATTCCACCAGGTCACTATCAACATGCCAAAGAAATGCTGAGGGACATGAAGGAGGCCGGGGTTATAAGAGATAGTAGTAGTCCCTGGGCAGCCCCTTTAGTCCTAGTCAGGAAGAAGGATGGCACAATGAGGATGTGTGTGGATTACCGGGAAGTCAATAAGATCACTCACAAAGATGCTTACCCATTACCCCGAATAGAGGAGTCTCTTGCTGCATTAAAGACTGCTAACTATTTCTCCACATTAGATCTCACTAGTGGGTACTGGCAGGTCTCCGTTGCAGAAGAAGACCGGGAGAAGACTGCATTCACAACGCCAATGGGACTATGTGAATTCAATAGTATGCCATTCGGGTTATGCAATGCACCAGGAACGTTTCAGAGAATCATGGAAAGTTGCCTGGGACATCGAAACTTCGAAACCGTGCTCTTATACCTGGACGACGTCATCGTGTTCTCTAGAACCTATGAAGAACACCTGAAACACCTGGCGGAGGTATTTGAGGCTTTAGCAAAGTACGGAATGAAACTCAAACCATCCAAATGTCACCTGCTGAAACCTAAAGTCCAATACCTGGGACACGTGGTCAGCGCAGATGGAGTAGCACCAGATCCGGAAAAGGTAACAGCAATCCAGGATTGGCAAAGACCAACGACCATCACCGAGGTACGTCAGTTCTTAGGTCTGGTTGGATACTATAGAAGATTCATTAAGGGCTACACAAAGATGGCTGCGCCCATACAAGATCTTCTGATAGGCCAATCTAAGAAGAGAAGATTTCCAGAGTCACCATTAGAATGGGGAGAGGAACAAGAAAATTCCTTCCAACAGATGAAGCAGGCTCTAACCGGTGAGGAAATCCTGGCTTACCCCGATTATAACCTACCATTCGTCCTTTACACCGACGCAAGCAATGTAGGCTTGGGAGCAGTCCTTTCTCAGGTGCAAGATGGTAAAGAACGAGTAATTGCCTACGCTAGCAGAAAACTTCGACCCACTGAGAGGAACCCAGAAAATTACAGTTCCTTTAAGTTGGAGTTCCTGGCCTTGGTCTGGGCCGTAACAGAAAGGTTCAAGCATTACCTCGCAGCTTCGAAGTTCACTGTCTTCACAGATAATAACCCGTTGACACATCTGGATACGGCAAGACTTGGAGCATTGGAGCAACGTTGGATGGCTCGACTGTCGAATTATGACTTTACTATCAAATATCGAGCAGGCCGCAATAACGCAAATGCAGATGCCCTTTCTAGAAATCCTCAAGTACATCCACAAGGAAGTGAAGAGGAAGATGACCTAGAGGAAATAGAACTCCCAGCTTTCCATAAAAGTAGAAAATGGCAAATCGCTGAAGATCGAGTTTACCAAAATCGTCAGACTGCTGAACTAAACCCGTTGCCTCACTATGGATGGAAAGAGACTCAAGACAGTGATCCAGCAGTAAGTCTTGTAAAGAAGTTAATAACTCAACCAGGTTCCAAACTTGAAAAGAATGTTCCACTAGAAGCTCAACATTTGTGGAAAGAAAGAAGTCGATTATTCATCTATCAAGGTCAATTGTGCAGGCGGTATATTAACCCAAGAACACATGAAATGGTATGGCAAGTTGTGGTTCCAAAGAGAGATGTTCAAATGGTATTGCAAGCGTATCACAATGAATCGGGACACTTTGGATGGAGAAAATTAGAAATACTGTTACGTGAAAGATTCTATTGGATCAGCATGAGAGCCTCCATAGAGAGATGGTGTAAAAATTGTGGACCATGCTCATTAAGAAGAAAAGACCGTAACAGCCAGAAAGCACCCCTCAAACCTATCATCACCAAAGAACCATTAGAACTGGTAGCCATAGATCATGTCAAACTTACACCCAGTAAATCAGGCTACACCTATGCTCTTACCATGGTAGACCACTATTCCAGATTCCTTGTGGTAGCTCCAGTAAAAGATTTAACAGCTGAGACAGCAGCAAGAACATTTCAAGCTTATTTCTGCAGACCTCATGGCTATCCAGACCAGGTATTGACAGACCAAGGACCTGCCTTTGAAGCTGAAATATTTCAAGAGTTCTGTCGCCTTTACGGATGCAAGAAAATACGCACCACGTCTTACCATCCTCAAACAAATGGAATGTGCGAAAAGATGAATCACGTGGTAATTGAAATGTTAAAAACTCTGCCCTTAGAAGAACGCAACCAGTGGCCAGAAAAGTTACCAGATCTAGTTGACATTTACAACAATATCCCAGTAAATTCAACAAATTGCACCCCTGCATATCTCATGAGAGCAAGACCAGGAAAATTACCAGCAGACTTTGAGTTAGGCATAGTAGTTCCTGAAGCAGATACTACAGATAAAGATTGGGATAGTAGAAGGAAGGAACAATATCAGAAAATCCAAGAATGCGTTGAGAGAAGTTTGGAAAGATCAAGAGGAAGACAAGAAACCAACTTCAACAAGAGTGCACAAGGAACGCCCTTAACACCAGGTGAATTGGTTTTGAGAAGAAAAAGGAGAATGCACAAACTAGATGATCAGTGGGAAAGAGAACCATACACTGTATTACCATCCAATTTTGATAACCAGAAAACCTGTTTAATCAGTAAGGATCATGGTGAAACTACAGCAACAGTGTCCAGAGATCATTTGAAAAAGTGCCCTCAACAGCTTCAACCAGAAGAAGATGTACCTTGTCCAAAGCTAGAAGAGCAAGAGAAGCCAAAGACAGTCCAGACAATTATTGGAGAGTTACCAGCAGATTGGCCTCAAATAGAAGGTACATATCTAATCCCAACTTTAACGTTTCCATCAGCAGTAGAAGTACCGAGAATACAAGAACCACCCGTTGTACCGGAACCAGAGATCCCTGCAATCGGTGAATCTGCCAGTCCACTAGAGAGACTACGCCAATACTACGGTATTACAACAACACGTAGATCTGATAGACTGAGAGAGAGAGCATACACTGCATTAGGTACAGACATTAGTAACACACCAGTGCTACGCAGGTCAACCCGTAGTAACTTTGGTCAGCCACCACTTAGATACAGAGAGTAGGTGATAAAATGTGGGAAAATGTAAAAATATTTAAAATGTAAATATGTTCAGAATGAAAATATGTTATTAATGGTAGTGTATAGAAGGGTGGAGGAACTGGACTGGCCCCCATGCACATCAAGTTAGGAAAAGAAAGTGCCTGGGGGTGGTATAAGTGAAGCCAGGCCTCCTAAGCAGATACACCCGTATTGTATATAGTTATGATTTTTAATTTCTAAAAGACTTAACCTGTTGGACTCTTGAACTTTCCCTTTTTCTTATTTTTTTAAAATGGACCATAGCCACAGGACTGGTAGTGGCAAATCCCTGTTTCAACATCCCCTAAACAGCCTGCAGCGGATGGACTAGCGCTGTATGGACTGGTAACCTGTTTTCTTATTTTTCCTTGGTTTTTGTAAATTTTTCATTTTTAAGACTCTGTTCAATAATCAAATGTAAATAGTTATAACCTGTTATGTTTATGAAAAATGTTTCAGTCCCGGAGGACTGAGTTTAACTAGGGGGGAATGTGGCACCCCTGCGGGGGATTGCCACAGGTTACACTGGTACAAGGAAGGATTGACACCTTGGTTTGTTCAGCACACAACACCTTCCACTCCAGACCTGAAGGGGGAGCTCTACTGGCTGCATTAAGTCAGTTCCCCTGGGAGATCCAGGCTGAGAGGAGGAGACAGTTGGTCCTAGGAGACGGTTGCTAGGGAAGTGTTCGTGTGAGGAGAGGAAAGGAGGAGGAGGCTGAGCTGCTGGTCTCTGAAAAAGAGAAATACCAGGACCAAAAGGGACAATTGTCGGCTGTTCACACCCCAGGGAAGGGGCCGGAGGCAAGGAGAAGAGGTAGGGAATAAGAAGAGGGACCCAAAATATATTCCCCTTAGGAACAAACGGACACTGGAGTCCGATGCTGTGGGCTTACAGAGCCACAGTAAAAAAACCCAGCAGTTTCAGGTGAAGTTTAGCCCTGAAGGAAGATAGAGGAAATATTAAAAACTAACCAAACAGAGGACCAGGGGCCACAGGATAAACCGGGTTCCCGCAGAAGGGCCTGATTGTTAGTTTTAGACATCAGAGGATTGGAGAGTCCAAACTCAGGAGAGACTCATCCCTCAAGGCAGAGAATAGAAATAAAGGAGGCCTCATATCCTTCCAAGGAGTTGATCCTAAATTGTACCAGGGACCCGGTTAATACTCAAGACTGTACCTGTTATGTTACCTCAGTAAAAAGGTACCGGAACAACTAACCCTGTGTGTATGTGTGACTGTTTATCAGCTATAATCCACCATCATCCTCCTTCGCTGCCCTCCCTCACCATCTTCCCTTATTGCTGCCCTGAGGTAAAGCTCCACCTGTGGGGAGCTATACCACACTTTGCTGCCCCCCTCCATCACCTCAGAGGCCGGCTGGCAGCGCTGGTACCACCTTACCAGACCCTACAGGTGGCGTCACGTTCCCTTGTAAATAAATCCCTTCATCCCCCTTCAAATGATCCCCAGGGCACGGCACCGGGATACCGTCCACCTGTGACTCCCCACTCAGCAGACCCGGTGACCGAGTACCCCCACAGCTCTGGCCTCATCATACGCAGCAGGAGGTCACACACAGCCCCCAGCATACAGCAGGAGGCTGCACACAGCCCCCTGTATAGTGAAGGAACTACTCAGCCCTCCATAACGTAAGATAAAGAACAATGCGTTACAAAGAATCACTGTGATCCATTGAAATGTTCCAGAGTTAAAAAGTTATAAAGGGACAATGGTCAGTTTTAAAAAACTTGCCTGGTCTTTAAGGTCAAAATTAGCTCAGTCACTGAAGGGTTAAGCAACAGGAAAGTTTATCATGTTCCCTTACCCCCTCAAAACAGATGAGATCCTATTAAAAGGATCTGTAAGAATTTACTTTTGAAGTATTTCGTTTGTTGATTTGTTTTCCCTGGTTTTCATCCAGAACCCGAACTCTGGATTTTTTGGCCTTATTTATCAAATCAACATAGTTAAATACTCTCATTGGGCCAACAGTAGCTTCACGGAGGGCGACCAATGCAAACAGCTTATTAATTAAAATAATACAGTGTATGTTCACAATACAGCGGTAGGATAATATATGGTCAGGTCCTATTTGATATCTTAATTGCTGTACAAATATCAGTGCTGGCTTCACATTCGGCACGTAGGCAATTCAGTTCTAATTGAGCCCTGAGTGTGTAGATATGATGCCTTCTCAATAGCCCTGTCTATGGTGAGGCTTACACAATGGCACAAAGAAGCTGCTCCGCCAAGTGATTCCATCAATTATCAGATCAGTGCAGAAGGGCAGTAGACGCATGGCCGGCATTAGAGGACTGCATTATAGATGATGTGGCAGATGAGGCTTCTGATCACTATGAATCTTCATATTCTCAGTAGAGGTGCATTATTTAAAGGGTTTGTCTGGTCTAAACAGATAACCTTGTAGTCACTCTACGTGACAGCAGACTTATCAATCCTCCCAGTGCACTCTCTATGCGCTTTGATGATTTGTAGTTTCTAAACTGGGAATGGACTGCGGTATGCATGTTCCTGGCCAGAGCCCCTGACTAGTGGGCGTTGCCTCGCTCAATAGAAGTGTATGGAGAAAGGCCGCTCCCACTAGTCGGGTGTGCCCGCTCCATACAATTGCACTAGTCCTGTTTCTGCCAGGAATATGCATAATGCATAATTGCTGTCTGTTCCTGGCTTACAAAATGGTGAATCCTCACAGTGCACAGTGCAGACGTTGGGAGGATTGATAAGTCTGCAGTTATACAGAGTGACTGCTGAATTATCAATTTTAGACCAGACAACCCCTTTAATTGATTGCACTATTATTGGGTTCACTTTAGTGAAGTCGAGCTGCAATACCAGATATTAACATGTGTGATGCTATTTGCTTTTCTAATGCTAGATAAATCCTTTAACTCTATGCTTGTGAGAAGAGAAGGATAGGCTTCAGAGGTGTGTAGCAGAACTAGAGTTGAGCTTAAAAATTCAAAGTAGCCATGTCAAAAGTCCACACCCAACTGAGCAGAAGCCTGCAAACCAACTCCTGCCTGCTTCCATCCCTGACCACTATTCTGGTTATACGTTGTTGTCATCGTTATGGCGTGATTCATGAATGACATTGTGCTGGGCATACCAATCAAACAAGGATCAAGGAATGCTGGCAGATAGGGGGATATTTTCTGGGTCTGATCCAGTAGCCATGCACTACCCGAATGACCTCTGGTCCCTGTACTTTCAGATAACTTGATATTGTTTGATAGATTGTAGAGAAATGGCCATCACAGCTTCTACATTTAGACAAGTCCTGCAAGTCATAGCAAGAGGATGCTGCCCTCTGCTGACAAAAGATGCCCCCCCTGAACTAAGAAACGAGCACTCAGTTTCTATGGGGGAAAAGGTTAAGAAGAAGACAATGTCAGAGGGGAGCTGTGGTGCTGCATCAAGATATAAAACTGCAAGACGTCAACAGAAGTGCGAGACTGGGGCCATAGAGATCATAGAAGCAGAGCTGAGTGCAGGCCAGGGTCTGGGACATCACCCTTCTTGCTGAAAGAGCAAGTGAGCTAATTAACTCCTATCAAGATTGGGTGCCTAAGTCTCGTAAACTGTCCGTAAGTACTGCTCTTCAAGAGCTTGTGCCTGAGTTCCGTGAGCTGCCTGCAGATGCTACCGCTCAAGACCCTAAGCAGGAGCTATGTGGTCAAGCCACAGACGTCACTTGACAAGACTTCACTCCAGAGCTATGTGGTTAAGCTGCAAATGTTGCCTGTCAAGACTGGACCCATTGAAGTTCATTTCTGAACAAAAATATCGTCGTCCATTTCCTTGGGTGCCCTGTCGTCCTCTCCCTCCTTGGCATCACTTGTCAAGCCCTCACACCAGAGCTATGTGGTCAAGCCGCAGATGTTACTTGTCAAGACTGGACCCATTGAAGTTCATTTCTAAACGAAACTATTGTCCTTTTCCTGTCGTCTTCTTCCTCCTTGATGTAACTTGTCAAGACCTCACACCAGAGCTATGCGGTCAAGCTACAGATGTTGCCTGTCAAGACCGCAAACCTGAACTACATGGTCTAGTCGTAGATGTCATCTGTTTAAATCATTGTTCTGGAGTGCCCTTGGCCCTTGCTCCCTGATGGGCTATACGGATTCGAGGATGCGGTAATTGCTAAAAAAGCACTAGCCCCATACATCATATCACCTGCTCATTATGATAAAGGACTTAGGGCTCATTGGGAGAATACAGCTAAATGGAGAAGAATTGACTATTTGGTCCCTCTGACTTTTTTATGTGACATGAAAACCGTTAAATCAATTGTTCCCTCTCTTTGTATAGGAAAGTATCTTTTAGAGTTAGTGATAGTAGTGATGTCTAGATAAGAGTTATGTATATTGCATATATGTGTAAGGGCCACGTCACACACACAGATATATGAGCAGATATTGTTCGCAGATCTCTGGTTGCAGTGAAATCATGGACACAATGTTCCATTTTGTGGCTGTGTACAAATGTAACAATGTGTCCATGATTTCACTGCAACCAGAGATCTGCGAACAATATCTGCACAAATATCTGTGTGTGTGACGCGGCCCTAATCTGTATCCCTGATAACTATGTGTATTTAATCTGAATTCATTGTAACCATTTGCCACTTTTACTGTTTTTCTGTGCCACCGTTCCTAATTTGGTACAGCAATAAATAGAATAATGTCACCACTGTGTCATCCTTCTCTATGCATTTGCCTAACTGGCGAACCTTTTAAAAGATAACATGATAAATAGGATACTTGCCAAAAGTTCAATACTTATAGTACACTCCCCACCAGAGAATGCCCTTAGCCCACCCTGGTATATAAATAGACAGTCTACAAATTATTTTATTTAAAAAAAACTATGCAAACATGCCAGCCACTAGATGTTTCCCCTCTAACGTACTCAACTGCCTGTTGTGGAGTGCAATCCATCTTCAGCAGCAAAGACACTGATAGATTACAGGTGGTGATGTTGAGTTCTTGTTTCTGCTCCTAGTCTCCTGTCTGTCAAACTGCATACAGGCAAATAAAAGAAGCAGATTTTCAGAAGAAAGGAAGTTCTAGCTCCTATAGTACTGGAAGAATGTTGATAAAGAGGAACCATCAACTCAAAGTAGTTTACAAATTTCAGAACACAAAAATACAAAAATGTGGGCAATATCATGTGCTGTTCCTCTCTGCGCTCACTTGGTGTCTTAGCATCTTCTGACTCGATTAACATTATAGAGTCTGATATGCAACCTTGTGCTTTTTTGCTTCTCAACCAGAGTAAGGGCGTTGGCTGTTTTGTGTGTACTTGCCATCGGTCTTGTTGCTGGTTGCTTCTGTCCTATCGCAGAGCTCCGCATCACAGCTCACATCAAACCCCAGTAACTGTCCCATGATGTTGTACAACGTCATGGGTCGGGAAGGGGTTAAGTACTGTGAAGCCCAGTCTCCTATGGTATTATAGCTTCAGCGTTGCTCTAGAAGCACCAGTTCAATTTTTGGTGTTCCAGGAATCTGGTATCAGTTGCTGCTTGTTTGGTGTTTGGTAGACATTTTCGTGTTGTATTTTTAACTTCTGCTTGTATTTGTTTTCTCCCTTATTACTTTTGTTTTCTACCTGTGAGTGAGTGCTGAGTGCTTGTGTTTTAGTTCATCCTTGTCTGTCTTTATCTGTGGGTTCTTTTACTTGCCATCTCTGGTGGGAGGGGCAGTGGGAATCAATTCAGGGCTGTATAGGAGCAGGGCCAGGGTGGAGACTCAGGCCTCTTTACCATCAGGAGTACCCGTGAGTTAGGGATAGGCTTGCTAGCTTGAGGGGCAGATCAAGCGCCCTGGTTTCCCCTTTCCTCGCAGCCCTCATGATAGTTCCTGGATATATTTAAATAGTATGTGCATCATGGGAAGTTCTCTTTTGGTGAGGGGTATAAGGGCAGCAAGACAATGTTTTTGTTGGAATATATCTAGTCCAACAACTCCATTGCCGTCTATGAGTGTTTAGTTGTTAGATTTGTATGCAGTTTATAAAATTAGAACAAAATAAAATACTCCCAGAGGGTCACACAGGGAGAGCATGTGACTGTATCTAGTTTCCTGTGTCTGTGTATGAGAGAAGAAGCAGCTGCAGGTTCACAGATAGAGCTACACAAATGATTTATTCCTGATCTATAAAACGTACCATATAGTGTTCCTGATGGTTCCTGAATAAAGAAGCTCTATTGGAAAGTATCCTGAATAATTCGCTGCCAACAGTTTTTCTATGGACCTTAGATATGTTTTAAAACTACAACTATATGATCTCATTGAAAAATCTTGTGGGCCATCTCCAATGAGAGAAGGTGAGTATTTGGAAGGGATACTTACAGAGAGAGAGATTTACTCTTTTTCGTGGAGTTCACCTGTGACTTAGAAAGACTGTAATTCTCTGTCCTTGTCCACATCTTTTATTTGTATGACCATACCTTCAAATAGATACTAAAGCTACAGGTTGAAGGTGAATTCTGCAAGGACCCAATGTCATGGCAATAAATAGTTAATAATTCATATAAGTTTATTGAAGCCATTCAGAAACCTTCCAACAGTATGTTTATATGAATCCTTGCACTTTCATTTGCTTGCACTCTTCTCCTCTTCTCCTTCTTCCTCCCCTCCTCCGGGATTCCTCTGTCTCAGATTCTATATAATATTTTCATGTTCCCCTACCAAATGTACTAATCAAGGCTAAACTGAATTGCTAACTAATACACGAAATGATTGAATGTTCTCTTCAGAATAAAATGTAGATTCAGCATAATATGAGGCAAATAAAATAATGGGATGCATTAAAAGAGGCATAGATGCTCATGAGGAGAACATAATTTTACCTCTATACAAGTCACTAGTGCGACCACACTTAGAATACTGTGTACAATTCTGGTCTCCGGTGTATAAGAAAGACATAGCTGAACTAGAGCGGGTCCAGAGAAGAGCGACAAAAGTCATTAGAAGACTAAGGGGTCTGCAATACCAAGACAGGTTATTAAACTTGGGGTTATTTAGCTTGGAAAAACGAAGGCTTAGGGGTGATCTTATAATAATGTATAAATATATGAGGGGGCAGTACAGAGACCTTTCTAATGATCTCTTTACTCTTAGGCCTGAGACGGGGACAAGGGGGCATCCTCTACGTCTGGAGGAAAGAAGGTTTAATCATAATCACAGACGCGGATTCTTTACTGTAAGAGCAGTGAGACTATGGAACTCTCTGCCACATGCTGTTGTAATGAGTGACTCACTACTAACATTTAAGAAGGGCCTGGATGCCTTTCTTGAAAACTATAATATTACCAGTTATATATACTAGATTCTTTGATAGGACGTTGATCCAGGGAGTTAGTCTGATTGCCGTATCTGGAGTCAGGAAGGAATTTTTTCCCCCAATGTGGAGCTTAGTGTTGCCACATGGGGTTTTTTTTGCCTTCCTCTGGATCAACATGTTAGGCTATGGGTTGAACTAGATGGACTTAAAGTCTTCCTTCAACCTTAAAAACTATGTTACTATGTTACTATGTTACTATGTAATATCCCTTTAAGGAGCCGTATAAAACTGTCTACCCCTCCCTTAATAAAGGTCTTTGTCATTAAGCTCTATTTTGACTTGTTGTCAGTGTGGTTCTTACCGGTGGCGTGCACACACTTAGACAAAGCATCAATTTGGCGGCAGGCACTTAAGACGATAGCCCACCCGAAAGGTGTAGAGGGCATCCATTACACAATAACAAAATCTGAGGCCCTCTACTTTTTTTTTAACATAACATCAGTCTCTTAATCTATGGACCAGTGGATCTTCATGGGTCTCCTAATTCCTCGTACTCCAAGGTCTGGGAACAACCTTTTCTTCCCTTAATCATCTTTTTATTTCTTCATTTTCATAATTTACTAAAACTTATGAAGTCAATCTCAGAACTACAAACGTTTGAAGACAAATTGGGAGTTTTCCATGATCCTCCTGGTCCATTTGACATCTTTTATGGCCAGAGGATCATGCAGGACTTCATCCGTTGCAGATAAACCTTTATGGTTCTCCCCATTCCTCATTCTTCAGGGTATGGGTACAACCTTTTCTTCCCTCAATCCTTTAACCTTGACTTCTAAGGGGAATACACCACTAGACAAGTTCTCAGAAGTTTTATCTTTCCTTTTTCTTAATATTTTACTAAAATGAATGGAATAAACTACAAACGTTTGAAGACAAATTGAGGATTTTCCATGATCGTCCTGGCCCGTTTGACATCTTTTATGGCCATAACATCATGCAAGATTGCAATGGCTTCTGTAACGACTGGTCCCTTGTGGTACAATTTCATGGCATCATGTCAACTGTTAGCTTTAGGATCCTGTAATATAAATTCAGCTTTTCTTTAGTTATGTACATGACATATTTGCAAAAAGAATAGTCATGTACTACAATTTATGGATGTACCTCTACATCCTACAGCAGAGAACTATTTCTATAAGATTTAGGAGAAATGTTAGCCATGGTATGAGATGTGGCCTGAGCTTCCAGTATAGAAACCCAATACTTGTACATCTGTTCATAAGTAACTTGGACCGGTGTCAATAGCTGTAAATCAAGTATTATTTCTATTTCATCGCTCTGGATCCTGGGAGATTACATTGTTTTTTCTAGTTTTAAAAGGTGCAGGATAAGAATGGAAAAACCATCTATGTATAGTGAAAGGTGCATGCATATGTAAGATCCCCTTTGGGGCACATCCATTATAGCACTCCTTCCAATTATGAGTTTATTCTGTCTATAGTTGTATGTTCTTATGTATAGAAAGCCAGGTTTCTATGAACATTGTCACTATTTCACCTAATGTAGTGCATTTCTACTCCTGATTTAAACTTTTTATTTCCCGTGCTAGGTAAGGATCAAGCCATCTCCTTCAGCTCTTGGCATCTCAGGTCTCACAGGTCCCAACTTGAAATAAGATCTGTTAAGGCTCTATGATCCTAGGGACAAGTAGTGATATTATAGGTAGTTCTCTGAAACAGAGGTATAGGTATGGTGCAAAGTTCATTATTGCAGTCTGAAGAACTAAAAAGATCTCCCTGCTCCATATGAGGAAACCAAGGCTAAAAATGAAGAGTCATGGTATGGAGACTCTGTTAAATATTGTGTATTACCTTCACCTGCCAGTTCTCATGTCTATTCTCTTGGCTTCCACCCTACTATCTATCACTCACCAGGGTACCCTTTCCTTACCCCTCTCTTCTCAGTTTTCCACTCTTTAAATCTATCTAAAATGGTTTGGAGACTCTGTTAAAATTATGTATTACACTTTCACCTGCCAGTTCTCATGCTTACTTACTTTGGTTCCTCCTTACTAATTTGCTCCTGTTCCTCATCAGTGTCCCTTTCTTTATTCCTCTCTTCTTAACTCATTTTTCCACTCTTAAGTTTATCTACAATGGTATGGAGACTCTGTTAAATATTGTGTATTACCTTTACCTGCCAGTTCTATTCTCTTTGGTTCCTTCTCACTCTATCTATCACCCACCAGTGTACCCTTTCCTTACTCCTCTCTTCCTGACTCATTTTTCTTCTCTTTAACGCTATCTAAAATGGAATAGAGATTCCGTAAAATATTGTGAATTACACCTTCACCTGCCAGTTCTCATGTTTATTCTCTTTGCTTCATCTTACTATCTATCACTCACCGGGGTACCCTTTCCTTACCCCTCTCTTCCTGACTCATTTTTCCACTCTTTAAGTCTATCTAAAATGGTTTGGAGACTATGTTAAAATTATGTATTACACTTTCACCTGCCAGTTCTCATGTGTATTCTCTTTGGTTCCTCCTTACTATCTATCACTCACCGGAGTACCCTTTCCTTACCCCTCTCTTCCTGACTTATGTTTCCCCTCTTTAACGCTATCTAAAATGGTATGGACACTCTGTTAAATATTGTGCATTATACCTTCACCTGCCAGTTCTCATGTCTATTCTCTTTGTTCCTCCTTAGTATCTATCACCCACCAGTGTACCCTTTCCTTATCCCTTTCTTCCTGACTGATTTTTCCTCTCTTCAAATCTATCTAAAATGGTATGACGACTATGTTAAATATTGTGTATTATGCCTTCACCTGCCAGTTCTCATGTGTATTCTCTTTGGTTCCTCCTTATTAGTTTGCTCCTGTCTCTCACCAGTGTACCCTTTCCTTATCCCTCTCTTCCTGACTCAGTTTTCCTCTTTAAATCTAGCTTTCTCTATAACAAAATAGAAACATTGGAAATTCAAGTAATTATTTTGAGTTGAACACATCTCTTAAATGTACAGCAACAGTTTGTACAAAGTTGTGGTCCATGTACTTGGAAAAGAAATAAACAGTGCGGGTGCCTGGAGATCTTTATTTGGTGTCTCTTGGCCATTTGTGTCTTTTATTTTAGTCTTTGGAAGGTGTTGAGTGCTGAAGGGATGACCCGGGCTTTGAAACTCTTTCCTTGCAATAAAACTTTGCTTTCTAAAGTTAACAAGGGAGAGTGAATTTATTTGTACAGCTTCTTCCATGGATTGCTCCTGAACGTTAATGGACAAAGGACAAAGGAATTCTAAGTGTTATCAAACCAAAGTAGCTTATGATGTTATGATCTGTTTCCATCATTTGGTTTGATAAATAGTAATAATAATAATATTCTTTATTTCTATGGCACCAACGTATTCAACAGCATGTTATTATTATTATTTATTTATATAGCGCCATTATATTCCATGGCGCTTTACATGCTAAAAGGGGCAGACTAGGACAAGTAACATAGGAACAATACAAGTAACAATAAATGTGGACAATTCGGTCGTACAGATACAAGAGGCGAGAAATCCTATCCGCGAGGGCTCACAGTCTACGAGGGGCGGGTGGGGATACAGTGGAAGGAGGAAGTTCCAGTTGTGAGGCGGTGTGGTGGACCGGGTCTTATTGCAGGTGGTAGGCTTGGCCGAAGAGGTGGGTTTTCAGGCCTCTTTTGAAGGCTCCTAGGGTAGGAGAATGTCTGATGTGTTGGGGCAGTGAGTTCCAGAGTATAGGTGAAGCACGGGAGAAATCCTGTATGCGGTTGTGCTAAGAGGAGATGAGGGGGGAGTAGAGGAGGAGTTCTTGGGAGGATCACAGGTTGCGTGAGGGTAGGTATCAGGAGACCATGTCAGAGATATATGGAGGGGACAGGTTGTGAATGACTTTGTATGTCATGGCTAATGTTTTAAACTGGATCTCTGGGAAGTAGGGAGCCAGTGAAGGGCTTGGCAGAGAGGGGAGACAGGGAAGTAGCGGGGAGACAGATGGATTAGGTGGGCAGCGGAGTTCAGGATAGATTGGAGAGGTGCAAGGGAGGTATTGGGGAGGCAAGTGTGCAGGAGGTTGCAGTAGTCGAGGTGGGAGATGATGAGAGCCTTGCATAAGGGTTTTAGCAGTGTTGTGGTCAAGGAAAGTGCGAATCCTATAGATGTTTTTGAGCTGGAGTCGGCAGGAGGTGGCGAGGGCCTGGATGTGGGGCGAGAGGGAAGAGTCAAGGATAACCCCGAGGCACTTGGCGTGGGGGACTGGGGAGAGAGAGAGCAGTCGTTGTTACAATTCAGAGTGGACTTGTACGGATAATTTTCTCTTTAGTTACATTGTATTTAGATTTAAAAAAAAACTTTTTCAAATGAAAGATCCAACCTATCTTTTATTTTAGTATTTGCAAAAATAAAAAGTATAAAAATGGAAAGTTTGACTTTCTTTCGCTACATCGATGTTGGGGGGGAGCAGCTGGGGCAGTAACTATTGGAGCAGTTCAAGTGTGATAGTTTTATTGTCCTTTGATTGGTGGTCTGATCTTGGATTTGAAGAGTCTTTAGTTGATGTAAGAGCCTGTTGAAAAGTCCTGAGTTGTCTCGAAAGCTTGCAGTTTTTCACCATCTTTTCAGTTCGCCATTAAAAGGTATCAACCACTTAGGACTCTCAGATTATAATATTTTTTCTCTACTGCCTAACATGATACAAACATATTTACCTGAAGAAGTCATGTGCTCAACTGCGCCTCTTTGTTGCCGGACATTTAGGCTAGGTTTACACTGTGTGTTTTTGATCTGTTTTTTTTTATCCGATTTTGCAGTGAAAATACCACGAATTAATCACTTAAATTGAATCCCAGCAAAGTCAATGGGTTTTCATCTGTTCTGACAGGGCATTTAAGGTCTGCTGCATTTTTATCCTTGAAAAGTGATCCTTAAAAAGAATGAGCATGTTAGTATCTGTGGTGTTTTTCTGATTTAAAACCATTGTACTGATATGGGGAAAAAAAACGCTGCATCAAAGACAGATCAGAAACAGATGATCGTTTTCTGATGCATTTTTTGAAAAGTTGATTCTTTTTTGCAACAGAAAAAATGGGAAAAATGCCCCAAGAAAAATGGAGCAAAAACGCACAGTATGAACATAGCCTAACATGTTCATAAGATGTTTTGGCTATCCTCAATTTTGGAACTTGAAGCAGTCAGCATGAAGAGGGTAAGTATTGGGTTTCTTGAGAATTTGGCATACTCTTGCTTAAAAAATATCTTGAAATTTCTGTCTTATACAAGTGGACCACCCGCTTTCCCCAGTTGTCAATAGAAATGTAATTTGAACATTTTCATACACTTTTCAGCTCGGTGACAGCAGGCCGCGTAACAGGTGCTTAGGACAATTTGTATTTCTATTAAAATTTTTAACTCTCTTCCTGGACCATTATTTTTTATACTTTGTGGTATGGAGATACCTCAGAGCCTAATGCCTTTTCAGGACTTCCTGTCTCCTCCATACATCTGTGATATGGTCTCACAGTACATGCCTGCACACAACTTCAGATGCCAAGATCTCCTTCTCTATTCAGCTCTTATCCCCTTTTCCCACAATCACATACAAGATTTCTCCCGTGCCTCCCCCATTCTCTGTAACCCTTTACCTCAGCACATCAGACTATTGCCTACCGTGGAAACCATCAAAGTCAACTTCAAGACCCACCTCTTTTGACAAGCCTACAAACTGCAATAACCCTCTGTCCACTATACCACCCATCCTCTGTAGACTGTGAGCCCTCGCGGACAGGATCCTCTCTACTCCCCTACTGTATCCTCACCCTTCCCTTGTAGACTGTGATCCCTCACGGGCAGGGTCCTCTCTCCACACCTACTATATCCTCACCCATTTCTTGTAGACTGTGAGCCCTCGTGGGCAGGGTCCTCTCTCCTCACCTACTATATCTTCACCCATCCCTTGTAGACTGTGAGCCCTCGTGGGTAGGGTCCTCTCTCCTCACCTACTGTATCCTCACCCATCCCTTGTAGACTGTGAGCTGTCGTGGACAGAGTCCTCTCTACTCCCCTACTGTATCCTCACCCTTCCCTTGTAGATTGTGAGCCCTCACAGGCAGGGTCCTCTCTCCACACCTACTATATCCTCACCCATTTCTTGTAGACTGTGAGCCCTCACAGGCAGGGTCCTCTCTCCACACTTACTATATCCTCACCCATCCCTTGTAGACTGTGAGCCCTCACAGGCAGGGTCCTCTCTCCACACTTACTATATTCTCACCCATCCCTTGTAGACTGTGAGCCCTCACGGGCATGGTCCTCTCTCCTCCTGTGCCTGTCTGTACCTTATACTGTTCATGATTATTGTACTTATTTACATATTTTCCTTTTACATGTAATGAGCCATGGATTAAATGTCGCTATATTAATAAATAATAATATTCATTTTAGAATTAATGTAATGAGGACTAAAACAAAACTACATGACGTTTTTAATAAATCTGCCTTTTGGATGACTGACTAACTTGTAATTACTAACTTATAATATATAACTTAATAATATATATACTGTATATTGGAGCATTAAATAACAAAGTTAATTAATAATTTATTAAATTATTGATAAAACTAAAGAACAAAAACTTAAAATAGAAGTAAAATAAAGTAGAACAAAGAATGTAATAAACGATATAGTTAAAAAGTGCAAGTTATGAAATAGTTTTGTTGCCTTTTTTGTTCTCTTTATTCGCCTTCTTTTCTCGAGAATGTTATTTCTTTTCCATTTGTCACTTAACTTAATGTCTTACAATGGGTTTGGTTTGTGCAGGGAATTTAAAGAGTTTCGAAAGTCTGTCAATGTCAGGCACTTGTTCCATCTATTGCGCTGGAAGAGGAGCACTCGATAACAATGGCTGTGTAGTACAACCATCGGGAGTGCCCAAATATAGAACCTGCCACACAAGGAGTCGTGTTGTTGATGGCAATCAGTCATCTCCAAAGCGAAGTTAAAACGAATCCTTATCGGCCACAAACTCCTGCTTTTGTTTGCCGCCTTCATATCAACAGCCCTCTCATCCCACAATGGAATCTCATCACATTAGATGAACAATTAGTCCAGTGTCAATGGTTTACCTAAGGATGATGGGGTGTTTAAACTCGGGCACTAGTAAAGACATTTTCGACTAATATTTAACCTGTTGCATTATCATCGCCCATCATCTATTGATTTTTCAAGTGCATACTGGTTTTAATGAAAAGTAATTCATCTTTCATGATTATTTATTAAATGGATTTGGTCAAGTGCTCTGAATGCACTTTTCACCTTAGTTTCTTTTTTTTTTTAAGTGGGTAAACAAACATGAGCTTTAAGCTTCTACTGGAAGCCAACCATCCCCAGTGTTTGCTTTACTTAAGCATCTGCTCGTGTTTTCTAATCGTAGAAGAAGACATTGACATCAAAGCCTTAGTCACAGTTTCTACCTTCGTAAGAGAATTTGTACTTTGGGTGTTCTCTAGTAGGGTGACGTTAATGGCTTCATCATTGTTATCATATGGATGACCTGAGGTCATGGCAGGGTTCATGACTCTCTCTGTAGTTCTGTAGAATTTTCATATTCTGTGTCTTAGGAGATATTGTAAAAGAAGACTAGAAACATTATACAAGAAATATCATCTTAAAATGGTTACCCCATCATGAACAACTGTCTATGTTGGGTGGTTATCCAGTGATCAGTTTCAGTAATGTTTGTGCAGAGGCGGACACTATCATTGGGCTCCTGTGCAACACTCTTGTCTGGGCCTCCGTCAAGGGGCATAACTACAACAGGTGCAGGGGTTGGAAATGCACCTGGGCCCTGGAGCCCAGGGAGCCCGAAAACTCTCTTTGCCATATAGAAAAAGATTAATAATCTGCAATAATCGGGGGCCCCATTTGAGATTTTGCATTGGGGCCCATGATCGTCAAGCTACACCACTGCCTCCATCCGTCAGGCCCTACCCTGTAAACAGAAACTTTACCCCTTAACCACCAGTCAGAAGCCTCTCATGAAGCCAAATCAGATCACCTGTTTTGCACTAATGATGGGCTCACACTCTAAAACAAGTATCTACAAATGGAGTGTATGGTTTGGGTTCCTATACTATGTTGAGTTGCAAACCTCTTTAACATCTTCATGACCTAGGCCATACTGAACCAATTAGTGGGCTGTTATATCAAATTGTTAACAGACTGGTGTAAAAAATATTGAAAAATGGCAAAACGTCTGGGCAATGTGAAGCTGCACAAGACTTTTGTACCTTTTGCCATTTTCACCCCAGTTCTGATCAGCACTGCCAACGTATGAGAAGCATGGGTGGGAAGGAGTATGGAGCTTACCACTGTAAAGAAGTACCAAAGTCATCCAGCCTCGGTGTGAAGACCTCCATTGTAGGAAAACTCACCACCACTCGCGCAGCCTGTTACACTCATTGATCACCCTCACTGTGAAAACGTTTTTCCTAATATCTATTCTGTCTCCTCCCATTTGGTTTCATCCAATTATGTCTATTTTTTCCTTGTGCAAATGAGAATAAAGCTGATCCCCCTACAGTGGGACAGCCCTTGAGATATTTGTAGACTGCTAGGAAGTCTCCTCTCAGTTTTAATTTTTGCAAGCTGAACATTTCCAGATCATTTAACCATTTTCTAGGACATAGTTTGCTGACCAGTTGCCATCGTGGTAGCTCTTTTCTGAACTTGCTCCAATTTCATAGCTGAGGTCGACCAATTAGTCGGTAATTATCTGGGTTCGGAAATATTGCAAATCATATTTAATCCTAAAATCAAATCTTTATTGTTCACTGCAAACTCACAAAACAGAAAAAGATAAAAACTAGGTGCACAGAAAGTGTGGAAAGGAAGGAGCATGCCCTGATAAATCATCTCCCCCTTTCTCCTACCTGCCAGCGAAGGTCAGCACCCTTATATCGTTGTGGCCCCCACTCAACGGCGGCTTTTTCTATACTTCCCTATACTGACCCTGTAAGCAGAGAAAGGTGCTCCCATTAACCTAATTCCAGCTCAAGGCCGTAATTCAATGAAGTGTTGGGTTTTAAGGTCCCATTACATGGCACGACATTGTTAACGATATCGCTGATATGTCACGGGTTTGGAGTCGTTCAAACGACATCGTTACGACCTCATTGCGTATAACTCTGCAAAGCAGATTCTAGGATGGTGGGTGGAACCCATAACCAACCCTCCCACACTAGATTATACGGTGGGAGGGTACCCGGGAGGGAACAAAACCACCTCCAGGGAGAACAAGGAGGTCTTTGACTCTAGGTTTTGGGCTGAGGGACCAGGAGAGAGGGAGTAGGAGAAAAGGGCTCCCAGGCACAGACAATTACCAGGCACCAGAGCCCGCACCTGTGGGATACTATAGGACCACAGAAAATCCAGAGTCCTGGGGAGACTACAAGTCTCTACAACCAGAAGAGGGAACCAGGCACCGCTGAAGGAGCAGGCGGTCAGCCAGTAGAGGGTTACCCGACGGCAGCAAGGGTGAGAGAAAGAGTGGAGGTCGGCTGATTTCAAATCACCGGGCTTCATACAACTACTGGGAAGCAGGAAAGAGCAGATGTAAAAGAAGGCACACACTGAGGGTTCTATCACACTACCTGGGATCTGCTTGCAGCCACCCGTTAGCTACCTGTTATAACATCTTATGCTGAACTGTAAACTGCAACTTCAATGCCACAAGTTTCCAGTAAAGTACCCGGAGAGAAGTGAACTCAACTCTGCTGCATTTCCTTGTGAATGACTTTATTCCCCTATAGGAACGCTGCCCCGGAGGTCCCAGTCCTACCTGTGGAGGACTTTACCAACTCTGCCGTGACACCATCTACCTCAGGCGGACTGTGGCGGCGCTGGTGACATCTCACCAGATACTACAGGGCGATATATGAAATATTAACTCTTTGAAGATAGCACATGAAACTACCGGTGTCGAGAGGCCGCCATTCCCCGTGATAATGCTGAAAGTCCTCGGAGCCTGGACACCCGAGTACCCACAGCCTGGGCGCAACACTGAATTTTTGCAATGGTCAAAAATAGATATTTTTTTAAAGTGGAAACTATTATGGAAAATGTGGAGTTTTCTGTGTGTTTTTCATCCAGTAGCATTTTTTTTTGTGTTTTTCCTACAACATTTCTGATTCATTTTTGTAAATGTTTTAAAGCTTTTTTATGCTGATTTTCTCACAATTTTTGAAATCTATTAGGAAATGAATAAATGAATAAAGCGATGGTTCCTCAAGCTAATGCTCAAATAGATGCACAGACATCTCTCTTGCATTTTTGTAGCCTTCCTATTCATTTCTATTGTAAAGTATGGAGCAGCTTCATAGTCAAAAAGCCAGAATTGAAAAGTTGTTTTTTTTATAAAAAGTTTTTTGTAAATATGAAACTGAAAACTAGAAGCTCAGCAATACATGTTGATAGAAAAATACACTTTCAAGTGTTTTTTGAGCAATTTTTAGGCATTTTTTTTTAAAATGGACCAAATAAAAAGACTTCTCAAGCGAATCCATGTACACTTAGCTTAACATAGCTGTCTCTCTGTATGCAGCAGGCTCAGCTCCTGAACCCGCTCTGTATTACTGCATCTGACCTATTTTGGCTACTTTACATACAAGGTGCCTCTCAATGATTAGAATATCATCAAAAAGATAATTTATTTCAGTAATTAAATTCAAAGAGTGAAACACATGTATGATATAGAGTCATTACACACAGAGGGATCTATAACAAGTGTTCATTTCTGTTAATGTTGATGATGATGGCTTACAGCCAATGAAAACCCAAAGGTCATTATCTCAGAAAATTAAGTAGGGAAAATGAAGGGTTAAAAACCGCGCAGCAGTATTCCACGAGACGTCAAAGGGTGAATATAACATTGATTTATTAGTCAACGCCTTTCAGGTCTCCCGAAATGCAGCGTCTGCAGTTTGGGGTTCTGATCTGCCACAAATCTTAACTCATATTAAAAGACTTGTTATAGAGTCAATTATGACTTTTAGGATTGCTACCTTTATTAGATGGCGTTAGAGTTTGTCTATGTCCTCACCGAGGTGACAATTTGCAGGTCTCTCTGAAACGCCCTGAAACATGGCAGTATGATATTGATTTGACCCAAGGAAGAGGCCAGAGAGCCCTGAAACGCGTTCACTAATAAATCAATATTATATTCACCCTCTGAAGTCTGGTGGAATACGGCAGCGCAGTGTTTAAGCCTTCATTCTCCCTACTCTATTGCACCACGCTGGGGACTGCAGCAGCCATGATCTGCTTTATAGTGGTTGTGACTCTCACCACCACACAAGGTGAAACCTATGATACCCATTTAGGTCATATTTTCTCTCTCAGACCCTTCATCCTCCCTACTGTAATTTTCTGAGATAACGACCTATGGGTTTTCATTGGCTGTAAGCCATAATCATCAACATTAACAGAAATAAACACTTGATATAAATCCCTCTGTGTGTAATGACTCTATATAATATATGTGTTTCACTGACATAAATGAACTTTTTGATGATATTCTAATACATTGAGATGCACCTTTAGCTGTCACTTACCCTGTAGAGAGCAGGCTCAGCTCCTGAACCCGCTCTATATAACCTCACCTGACATATTTTGGTCATTTCATACATTAGTATACTTTTGTCCTCCGGTAGGAGGAGACACTCTTTGCATCCACTTTCCTCTTTGGCTAACAGACGAGGGTCTTTAACGGCGGACATCCCATAAGCTCAGAGTTTTCTGATAAAGTATTTGAACATGGATTTCCTAAACCCCTATAAAGCCCATATGTTTGTCAGATAGTGTTCAATGCAATCTCTTGTAAAGGAGAAACCCTTAAACCCCATATGATCCCTTCTGTATCTAATTATCCCAGAAGACATTTCATACCAACACTAAAATGTAATAAATATTAGAAACACAAATACACTCCATCGCCCTAAATCCAAATCTGGGTTGCCTTGCTGTATTCAAAAATTAACTTAATTTTAAATAACAGGAATATATAAAAAAAAGGACGTGAATGATAAACTACATTCCCAGGGAAATAGAAAACAGGTTTAAACGGTTCGGATTCAGTAAAAATAAGACCTGTTCAGAAGTGCATGAAGTTAACTAGTGCCCAACGTTTCTTTCCTCCGCTCTTGACTCGATGCCATACATTCTGCGAGCCAAGAAAGGGGATTCGCTCCACAATTGGCAGAGTGCTGCGAATACGTCAGCTTTCTGATTATGCTTAATAACTCATACACAATATTCACCGCGCAATGTTTCCCCAACAATGTTTAATGTTGTATAACCCATGTGTTTAATATCGCTGGACTTTCTCATGTGACTACGTCTATGGCCGCAATCAGGACATATGGCGTGCGGTGCTCGCTATGAATTGCATCGTTACCTTTTTACTTCCTCCAGAATTGTCTCTTAATAAGCTGTAAAATTCACAAGTGTGTGCTGCTCGTGTATGAGCGATCCCGATGGGGCTCAGTAGAAGGTGTTTGGTGCAGATGATGTCATTTTAATACGGATGTGTCCTTTCCACAAATATCCTTTTAGCTCGATGATTAGGATGGCCAGCTTGCCAGCTTTCATAAAAAAAAGTGATTTTGCGATATTCTATATGGAGAAATTATGTTATGTGTAGGGATGAGCGCACCTGAATTGTAAAGTTTGGGGTCTGTACGAACACTTAAGGTACCGTCACGCCTTTCAACATCGTTTCCGACGTCGTTCAAAAGTGACATCAGGAACGATGTTGAAATGACATCATTGTTGCGTCGTAGCGTGTAAACGCACGATTCAACAAGATAGTTGTCCAAGTCGGAGTTGACAGGTTTTCCTGCATGCAGGAAAACCTGTCAACTTCAACTTAAACAACCGGGGGATCGTTCGGTGTGACACCGCAATAGCGATGTCATGGACGATCCCGCCTATTCGCTGCATTGCAGCGGATCACTTGCTGGGTTGATCACAGCCCAGTGAGTGATCACGGCGCCAACATCGCAGCGCCGTCACCGGTAACATATTGCCGTGTGACCGCTAGACTGTGATGTCGGAAGCGAGAGCGCACCCACGACAGCCGATGTTGGATGGTGTGACGGGGCCTTTAGTCTTAAGGCACAGATCCTGAGCATGGACTTCACTGAGAAGTTCGTGTTAGACCGGCTTCACACCACGGTTTCTTTTTTGGTCCGCGGCTGTCCGGTGTGAACCGACACCCTCGGACCCTATTTTGGACATAATGTAGCCCTATGGTCCGGACAGGGCCAGATGGCAGTGATTTGCCATCCGGTTTTGTTCCCATCCAGCAACATCAGGCTGCATTCGATTTTTGCCCGGACACAAAATCAAAGCTTGCAGCAGTTTTGTGTCCGAGACAAAAAGTTAAACAAACCCGGATGCTAACGGATCCGGCGCAATCCGACGCCCAGTAACATGGGAGTTTACGGGTGCCAGATCGAGCCTGATCCAACAGAAAATCGGATCTGGTTCCCGGATGCCGGGTGCTGAAGTTCAGCGGCTGGAGAGCTCCCCACTGACATTTCAGAACCGCGCTAGCTCGCCGCAAGCCGCAATCCTGAAATTTGAGGACTGGATAGTGGCAGCAGCCTCACAGTCCTGATTCCGGCAGAAAACAGGACCGGTGGGCATATTTGCCCTCCAGTTCTGTTTGTCCGGTGCTGTCAGGCTGTGTCTGATGCATCCAGCAAAACAATGGACACAGCCTGACAACTCCAAAACCGTGGTGTGAAGTCGCCTTGACAGTTCTGGTTCAGGTTCGGGGGGGGGTGGAAATAAGACAGAAAATCCATATTAAACATCAACATTATACTTAACGAGTCCTGCCACACCACTGTCTACTTCCAGGACTGCAACTTCCAGGATATTCACTGTAGAGGGCAAAACAGCCAATCATAGATGCAGTCACAGAAAATCGGCGTCTGGGATTGGCTGTTGGAGTAATCTGGAATCAGCCCTTACATTCTTTACGCTGTGCCAGCGTCTGCAATTGGCCATTGGGCCTCTCACACATATAGTACTGTAAAAATAAATATCTTGGAAGTAGATGCAGCAGAACAGCGTGTTTAATAACTATTTACTTTAAAGTTATGAGATGGGGGCGAGGTGGCTGTGAAATAAAGTCCACATTCGGGGGTTGGACTCAAGTTCAAGTCACATTCGGCCCCGAACTTGGACTTTAAAAAAAGTTCACCAAGTACACTGAACCCAAACATCAGTGAGTTTGCCCATTCAGTAGTTATGTGTACAGGGTGGGCCATTTATATGGATGCACCTAAATAAAATGGGAATGGTTGGTGATATCAACTTCCTGTTTGTGGCACATTAGTATATGGGAGGGGGAAAACTTTTCCAGATGGGTGGTGACCATGGTGGCCATTTGAAGTCGGCCATTTTTGATCCAACTTTATTTTTTTTAACGGGAAGCGGGTGAGGTGACACATCAAACATATTGAGAATTTCATAAGAAAAACAATGGTGTGCTTGGTTTTAACTTAACTTTATTCTTTCATGAGTTATTGGCAAGTTTCTCTTTGTTTACAGCCATTGACATGTCACAGAAGTTAACACGTGAGGAGCGGATACAAATTGTGTTGATGTCTGGTGAACGCAGTACCCGGGTCATTGCAACAGATTTCAATGCAAAAACACCCTACGAGACCACCCATCTCTCATGCTACAGTTAGCAAACTGCTTGCCAAATTTCGTGAAACAGGTTCAGTGTTGGATTTGCAAAATGCGGATGCAAGAGAACTGTCATTAATGAAGAAACATCAGTGTCTGTACTAGGTTCATTCAGCAAAAGCCCACAGAGTAGCACTCGCTGCAGGTCACTGGAGAGTGGCATCAGTCAAACATTCCTTTGGCGGATATTAGCTACTCACAAATGGCACCCTTACAAAATCCAACTGCTGCAGCATCTCGACGAGGATGACCCAGATCAGAGCACTGAATACAGAATGGGCAAAACAAAGATTAGAACAGGACCCTCAGATGATACATAACATTATGTTCAGTGATGAGGCAAACATTTTTTGAATGGTGAAGTTAACAAGCAAAACCAGCGCTATTGGTCTGACACTAACCCACAGTGGATAGATCCCTCCAAGACTGTGGGAACACAAACATTGATGGTATGGTGTGGTATATGGGGTGCAAAGACAGTGGGGCCATTCTTCATCAATCGAAACCTCAATGCCACTGGATATCTGAAATTGCTACATGATGATGTGTTGCCCTCTATATGCACTGAAGATGGCACGTTCCCTGAGTTTTTCCAAGTAGATGGTGCACCACCACATTATGGGTGTCAGGTCCGAGTATTCCTACATGAACAGTTTCCTGGAAAGTGGATTGGCCATCGTGGGCCAGTTGAATGGCCACCAAGGTTCCCTGATCTGACCCATATAGACTTTTATCTTTGGAGTCATCTGAAGGCAATTGTCTATGCTGTGAATATACGAGATGTGCAGCATCTGAAACAACAGATACTGGAAGCCTGTGCTAGCATTTCTTCTGCGGTGTTGCTATCAGTGTGTCAAGAGTGGGAGAAGAGGGTTGTATTGACAATCCAACTCAATGGGCAGCACTTTGAACACATTTTATAAGTGGTCATAAACTTGTAAATAACTCATGAAAGAATAAAGTACATTAAAACCAAGCACACCATTGTTTTTCTTATGAAATTCTCAATAAGTTTGATGTGGGACATGACCTTCTTCCCATTGAAAAAAATAAAGTTGGATCCAAAATGGCCGACTTCATATGGCCACCATGGTCACCACCAATCTGGAAAAGTTGTCCCTCTCCCATATACTAATGTGCCACAAACACGAAGTTGATATCACCTATCATTCCTATTTTATGTAGGTGCATCCATATAAATGGCCCACCCTGTACTATGATTGATGGACAGGAGGTCGTCCTTACAATTTAAGATTTGATCAATTAGCACTAATTTTCAACACTTATTCAGTACTATTCACCCTAGTAAGAAGTGACTGACAGTGACTGGAACAAAGTGTCTGTTCTTACTACACAAGTCAGGCATGTGAAGTTAAACAGGCAGATAAAGCGTATACTGAGTGCAATAATAAGACTGTTGCTGAAGTCTGTTTATTGAATGTGGTAGTATCATTCGGCGAAAATGAAGACAATAGGGGTACGTACAGTCAGTGCATGTATAATACAGCAAAAACGCAACACAGATAGCTATATAATATGCATACAACATCTAGCAAGCTAGAGTCTAACCTTGTATACAACTGACTGAGCTGGGGTAACATTTAGAACCATTAATGGCTGCTGACAGCATAAATTCTTACCAGCAATGCTATCACAAGAGGGATGAAATGGAAGATCTCTTCCTGTATGAAGCCTGGAGAGAAAATGGAGACTGAAGCGCCATAAATGGGGAAGGAGAAACAGAGTCATAAAAAATAGAAAACTGATTTGGTAAAAAGTTCAGCCACTAGAGGGAGCTAAAGTACTTTAAAATAAACCTAATAAAGGAACACTTACAGTAGATATTGCTACAGAGTAGACAGTGAATAATACAGATTGAATGCAGAGGCAGAACAAAGTGTGCATGACAGGAGGCGATGAGAATGTAAAGTGTCTTTACTTTTAGTTACTCTTACTTGTATGTTGTGGTTGAGGAAAGTGTGAAAATGGGCGTGTCCAGAAAATGGGTGTGACATTCAATGACGAGACATTTTAAATGTGTGTGGCTTCCTAACACAAACAGGGAACCTGTTGTTAATAAATTAAATCCCACCCCAGCTCAGGAGCTGACATCGTACCACATACCATAGATGCCAGTCTGATTTACATGTCCAACATCTGGCTATACCAGCAGCAACCAGAGCTGAATTCGCTTCTGTAAGCTATTTAGGTGACACTGTCGATAGGACACCATTGTTAAAAGTTGTTTAAATTGAATTGTTAAAATTGGGAAAAGCTGAAGGCCCCTCCATATGTTGCACTTTAGGGTTGACCGTGAATTGGAAGACTAATATTACATATATATATATATGTGTATAGTCATATCACCCCACTCAATTTCTTCAATTGAAAGTAAAAAAAAAATTGAATAAATAAACATACCTGGTACTTTCTCATCAGTACAAGTCCTGTCTATCAAATATCTATAATAAATTAATAGATAAGGTAAATGATATAAAAAGATAGTGATGCGCCCCCAGGCTATGGGGTACTCAGGAGCCGGGCCAGTGCTGTCTCTCTGGGGTATCACAGGGTGGTGCAACCTCCCGGTAGGTTTCTTTCTCTCCTCTTTCCTCAGACCCTAGCCTTAGGCCTGGTGTTCAGCAGTGGACCTTGGACTGAGTCTGACACAGCTCATTTACACCCAGGTCTGGTCCTCAGTTTGCACAGAACCTGTCCTCTTCACAGTCCTCACAGGAATTGAACTCTACTACTCTTCACAGTCCTCACAGGAACTGCACTGAACTCGCTTCCTCCTAGACCAGAATAAATAGGGGAGCTCACCCTGAAGCCAGGCTTGGTCTTCCCCTTCTGTCTGGGAAGTGTTGGTGTTGTTTGTGTGTTGCCTGAGTGGAATACCCCTTACTGCTCTCTGGTGACACCTAACAATGGTGACACTGCGGCACTATGACTCTGGGGTGCCACATTAGAATATTACAACACCAGGATCAAATTTTTTTTTGCCACATTTCAAACTTTGTTTCTAACCCAAATAATGTCAATGAAAATGTTGACTATCTATACAAAAAAGCTCTCTCACAGTTTTATAGATGGAAAAATAAAAACCCTATGGGTCTAGGAAATTGCAGCAAAAAACACATTTTATTTCTACAACCTGGTAAACTTTTTCACCACTGTGAGGCGTCGTTCTCTGAATGTGTTGGGGGACACTCGCTTGGCAGTGGGATTAAGGCACATGGACACAGCTTCTGCTTAAACAAGTGTAGCTGGTTTATTTATACACATATACCACTTTATGCAAACAAAAAATATGCTGTCCTTCGGGTTTATATTATGGAAATGACATACAGTCCGTGTCAATCACAGATACTCCTCACAGTACACAGAAACATTTGTGACTTACAGTCTGTTTCAATTACAGCTTCATCAGGTATCAACCTGCACCACAGCGGTATCTCAGCCGAGCTATGACACTGTCCATTCACTGCAAGAGAAAAGAAAGAGAAAGGGGCGCAATAGTGCGGTTACCAGGGGGCTTTTTTTAGCGTGGCGTACTAATAGGTGGCCACTCACCTTATCAGGTTGTGCTGTCCCCGCACAACCCGGTAATACACTTGATAAGGCGCCCTTCACAGGCTCTAGCTCATCCGCACACTGCGTGCTCCGGGGGCTCCGAGCATCCGGTCACGTCACCGCAGGTCCTTAAATTAAAGCTCCTGTTGCCAGGCGACGCTAGGTCCTCACGTTAAGCTGCACTCTGCACCTAGCTGCTCCCCGCCGCTTTACCCTCAGAGAGGGATTTATATTAGAAGGTAAAAACTATAAGCGGTCTAATTGGGGGCGCTCAGGCACAAAAGCAGCAGGCACTGGGATGGTTTTTCAACAGACCTTTATTCAGGCTCCCCTCCTACTCCACAACATGTTTCGATAGATTCTCTATCTTCCTCAGGTGGTGAGGGGGGGCGGGTTCCACAAACCTTTTATGGCTACCAAAGTTGTTCAATTGGTTAATGAGTGGAAGGCTCTTTAAACCTTATCCTAATACTAGAGCCTTTCCTAGTGCTTATAGATATATCAATGCCCATGTACTTATCTTCATAAAAACAATTATATAAAAAATTATTATATACACACAATATTAATAAAAAATAAAAAATATGTTAAAATCTTTTTTTTTTTTTTTTTTTTTCTCTTCTCTAAAATACACTTATAACAATAAAAATAAGTATTAATATATGATTCTGAACATTTACACTATTCCGTTACCCGTTCTTATCTCCATTTATGCCAATGGATCATACTTACTGTCTATTAATGTTTTGCCACATTGTCAAGGGTGAGATTATGTCCCTCCGGACTCAAGGTCCCCATTTTATAAATCCAATAACTCTCACGTTTAATAAGGGCCCCTAATCTATCTCCTATATTTTCTCCTATCTGGTCAATAATAACTAGCTTCATTCTCCTATGATCTTTCTGATGGGCTATTGCATAGTGCCTTGAAAGACTATGAAGCTGGAAGCCCCCTTTAATATTAGAGCGATGCTTGTTAAGGCGAGCATGCATCGTCTGTATGGTCCTCCCAATATATTGTAGCCCACAGGGGCATTCTATCATGTACACTATATATGTTGATTGGCAAGTAACTCTATATTTTATGGGAAATGTTCGCTTTGTAGTGAAAGATGTAAATTCCTTTTTACCATTAACAATCACTTGACAACATAAACAGTTCATGGTGTTACATGAATAACATCCCACCTTGGTATTTACCCGTGTTGTTATTATATTACTTTCCATGTTACGTTCCACCTTACTAGGGGCTACCATCTCTCTTAGGTTCCTATTCCTCCTAAAAATTACGTTTGGCTTTATAGGGATGTTTTTGGAGAGAATAGGGTCACTTCTCAGAACAAACCAGTATTTCTTAATCAGGTCCCTAATTACTTTCCTAGATTGACAGAATGTAGTAATGAAGCTCCATTTAGTCAGATTAGTTATTAGATCAGATCCGTTTTTCCCTTTCGTGATTTTTTCCACGCACGACTCTTGAGATAGATTTTTGGTTCTTCTATATGCATCCTGTAGGATCCTTTTCTGGTACCCTTTCTGAAGAAACCGTTTTTTCAAAGTTTTAGACTCTGACACAAAATCACAATCTCTAGTACAGTTTTTTCTCACCCTCCAGTACTGGCCGTAGGGTACATTCACTAACCACCTGGGGAGAGATAGGAAGATAAATACAATAACAGAAGAAATAATGGATACCACTGTACCACCACCCCCAGCCCAGAGTGAGGCAAATATGGGGGAGGGAGGGAATAGTAGTACAACGGACGATATACAACTTATAGACCCCTCCAAAAATAGGGGACATGTCACCCAGAAGAACCCTATGACCCTTTTTAATACTGAAGAACAGAAAAAGTTCTATGAACAACATAAGAAAAAATTGGTAATGGGCCCCAATAATAATAATAATAATAATAACATTATTAAAGATAAAATTAACATAATAAGAAGTGAAAGTAATGGGGAAAAAGATCATACAGTGGATAAGGAAGGGAGGATGTTTGGAGGTTATGGTAACACACCTGGAAACCATAATAAATTAAAAGAGAAAATTGATCACAAGACATTAAAATCACCCTTAATTGTTACGTCTACACAAAAGGAGAGTTCATCTATGTTAGGAGATCTCTCTTTGTTCACTATACACGAAGGATTTTCATTACAACACACGGGATTGGAGAATACACAAAATGGTAGAGAGATAAATATTGATACACAAATATTATTTAATAATCACGATGATGCTAATGATTCACGAATTTCGAATATAGATCCCCCTGTATCGGTACAGTATACAAAGGAGGATCATAATTTGATACAATTTAATAACACACTCACTGAAGAGAATAGCGCACTCACAATGGGAATGATGGATCAAAACACTGAAAATGGGGAGGGTAAGATATCCATGAACCCCGATAATCCTTCATGTAATGTCAGTAAAAACATGACTATTATGGAAACCGTCTTAGAATTGATCCCCCCAGTAGTAGAAAAATCAAATATGGGATATAATGAACTAGATGGCAGAATTCTGGAGACCACAGAAGAAAATCAAGGGCCCAAAGATACACAAAAAACAGTGAAGAAATTAAATGGTATGAGGAATTCAAAAATAACACAATTTTTTCATTTGGCTCAGGGACGCCAACCCAAAAGAAAAAGGGAAAGAGAGGGTGTAGAGGAAATGGGAGAAACCTCAAAAGAGCCCTCGTTAGATCAAAAAAACACGCAGAAAAAAACAAAAGCAATTTAGGCCAAAATGTGGATGGGGAAATAGGTATATTCAACCTGTCAAAGCACATTTTAACGAAAGAAGAAACCTCACTTTTGAGTAAGGGTTTATCCTTCAGTCCATCAGCAAATTTAAATACATTCTCATTATTCATGGATTTTAATGAATTTTTTAGGAAATTAACTGTACAGCGCCATTTCATTATAGAAGAGAGGAACCAGAAAGAAGGCCCTAAACCATCAACATCTGGAGAACCTATGAATAATAGTGATACCAGTGTTGATCAGCATGTGAAAATGGTCCATAAAGATGTGAGAGGACAGAGTAAATTCTATCCCTTACATCATAAGGGTTCGCAAATAGAAGCATTTCAGCAATTAATTTTAAGCGATATACGGAATTTGACCAATCCCAAAATAAGAGATAATTTAAGTCAAGGGGAAAGGGAAGCAATACTATCTCTCCAAGAGAATAAAAGCTTGGTTATAAAAAGTGCTGATAAAGGGGGAGGGGTCGTACTCATGGATAAAGAATGGTACTTCCAAGAAGGGAAGAGAATCTTGGAAGACCATGAATACTATGAAAAACTGGACCATGACCCCTCTATTAAGATATTTTTGAAGTATAATGAGCTGATAAAGACTGCATATGAGAAGGGCATCCTTGATAAAAGGGAAAGAAGGTTTCTGGATATTCCAAAATATAGGATACCTCATTTCTATTTTCTGCCCAAAGTCCATAAAAACCCGACTAATCCACCTGGTCGCCCGATAATAGCAGGGGTAGAATCAATTACATGCAACCTATCTCACTATGTAGATCTTTTTCTGCAAAAATACGTAGTTAAATTAGACTCTTATTTGAAGGATTCTACACAACTTATTAGGGAGATTAGAGATTTGCCCCCTATGGAAGGATGCCTTTTCCTAACATTAGATGTTACAGCCCTCTACAGCAACATCCCACATTTATCAGGGGTGAAAGTGATAGAGAGTATATTGGATAAAGATCAAGATATCCCCCAGGAACAAAAGGAATTTTTGATAACAGCAATATGTTTTATACTGAATAACAATGTATTCTCATTTGATGGCTCTGTTTACCAACAGAAGAGGGGCTGCGCAATGGGGACCAGATTCGCACCAAGTTACGCTAATCTCTATATGGGCGCCTTTGAATCGGTCTCCATTGCGCAACCCAGGTGGGCGGAACAAATCGTGTACTATAAACGATTTATAGATGACTTATTCATCATATGGAAGGGTACTAAAGTGGAAGCAGATGGTTTTGTAGACCATTTGAATACAAACAACTGGGGATTGACTTTTAAGGCATCTTCATCTGACTCAGCCCTCCAGTACTTGGATTTGTGGGTGCAGTTCGACCACCTGGGGAGGGTATATACGTCCACTTTTTTTAAACGAGTCGATGTAAATAGCTATCTTAATTTCAATAGTGGACACCTCCCCAGGTGGTTAGTGAATGTACCCTACGGCCAGTACTGGAGGGTGAGAAAAAACTGTACTAGAGATTGTGATTTTGTGTCAGAGTCTAAAACTTTGAAAAAACGGTTTCTTCAGAAAGGGTACCCGAAAAGGATCCTACAGGATGCATATAGAAGAACCAAAAATCTATCTCAAGAGTCGTGCGTGGAAAAAATCACGAAAGGGAAAAACGGATCTGATCTAATAACTAATCTGACTAAATGGAGCTTCATTACTACATTCTGTCAATCTAGGAAAGTAATTAGGGACCTGATTAAGAAATACTGGTTTGTTCTGAGAAGTGACCCTATTCTCTCCAAAAACATCCCTATAAAGCCAAACGTAATTTTTAGGAGGAATAGGAACCTAAGAGAGATGGTAGCCCCTAGTAAGGTGGAACGTAACATGGAAAGTAATATAATAACAACAGGGGTAAATACCAAGGTGGGATGTTATTCATGTAACACCATGAACTGTTTATGTTGTCAAGTGATTGTTAATGGTAAAAAGGAATTTACATCTTTCACTACAAAGCGAACATTTCCCATAAAATATAGAGTTACTTGCCAATCAACATATATAGTGTACATGATAGAATGCCCCTGTGGGCTACAATATATTGGGAGGACCATACAGACGATGCATGCTCGCCTTAACAAGCATCGCTCTAATATTAAAGGGGGCTTCCAGCTTCATAGTCTTTCAAGGCACTATGCAATAGCCCATCAGAAAGATCATAGGAGAATGAAGCTAGTTATTATTGACCAGATAGGAGAAAATATAGGAGATAGATTAGGGGCCCTTATTAAACGTGAGAGTTATTGGATTTATAAAATGGGGACCTTGAGTCCGGAGGGACATAATCTCACCCTTGACAATGTGGCAAAACATTAATAGACAGTAAGTATGATCCATTGGCATAAATGGAGATAAGAACGGGTAACGGAATAGTGTAAATGTTCAGAATCATGTATTAATACTTATTTTTATTGTTATAAGTGTATTTTAGAGAAGAGAAAAAAAAAAAAAAAAAAAGATTTTAACATATTTTTTATTTTTTATTAATATTGTGTGTATATAATAATTTTTTATATAATTGTTTTTATGATTTTAAATGGGTGTTTAACGTTGTTGATATATGTATATTAAGTACAGTGATTTACATAAGTAGCCACTGCAGCTCATGAGTAATATGTATTTCATAATGAGCGGCCCCGTAAGTGAAAGGAATAGGAGCGATGTCAGAGATAGAAATATTTTTTTTTTTTTTTTTTTCTGGAATTAGTTTGTCAGTTGTTGGAAGTTTTTGATCAGTATATCATTTAATCTGCAGATTCTGATAAGATTGCAAAGAACAAGGTACCTTTATAGTGTGTGCATATGTATGTATATATATTTATATTTTTTGTGGGCATGGCCTGATAAATGAAGATAAGTACATGGCATTGATATATCTATAAGCACTAGGAAAGGCTCTAGTATTAGGATAAGGTTTAAAGAGCCTTCCACTCATTAACCAATTGAACAACTTTGGTAGCCATAAAAGGTTTGTGGAACCCGCCCCCCCTCACCACCTGAGGAAGATAGAGAATCTATCGAAACATGTTGTGGAGTAGGAGGGGAGCCTGAATAAAGGTCTGTTGAAAAACCATCCCAGTGCCTGCTGCTTTTGTGCCTGAGCGCCCCCAATTAGACCGCTTATAGTTTTTTACCTTCTACTGTCCATTCACTGACCTCGGTCAGTATACAGCTCAATTTTTCTGGGGTTACCTTTCCAGATTAATGGCCGGCTCCATATTCTGACTCCTGTCAGTTCGGATGTCTGAGAAAGCTGCCACTTTGGGATTACCAACCAGGACCTTGAACTTGTTCCGTAAATCAGCTCCTGTTGTCAGATCAGATCCTCAGCTAGACAGTAGCTTCCAAAACTCACAGAGATGTCATAGACTTTGTGCACACCTGGTCTCCCTGACCTTGTGCTTCCAGCAAGATGACCTCTTGCAAGCAATATAGAAACCATGTGACAAACAGTCTCATTAAAACCCATGAGATACACCCATGAAAGGTATGTGCATGGTCAGTCCCGCCCAGCACTTATAACCATCCTGTGAATCTGACACTGAATGTATTACTAAAAACACGTGGAAATACAAATCACAGAGTAAACATTCCAGGTTCTTATTGCAGGGTATCTCTGCCTCTGTGATACATACCGGCCATTTACAATTTAGACAGTTGCTACCTCACACCACACACTATGCAAATTTCATATCATCATAATCATACCGACATGAAGAATTATATGGCCTGGTCATTTTTTGCATACCAACAATATTGTCAATAAATAGTTAAGTAAATAAAAATTGGCAAACTTACATTTTTCACCGTTTGACCCTATTTTTCAGCACATAGTGAACAGTGTCATTTAAAACTGTACTAAAACAGAAAACATAACTCATCCTGCAAAAAAAAAAAGACCTGATACAACTAAGCGGACAGAACAATCCAAAAGTTACAGCTATTGGAAAGAGAGGAAGAAAAAACGAAAATGAAAAAATAAAAAAACTTGGTCCTTAAGGCGTTAAGGTAGAACTTGGATTGAATTGAGGTCATTTGGGAGGTGAAATCTAAAAACGAAATCTGAAAGAATTTTAGGTTTTAGATGGCTTTACAGATAATAGGATTTTTTTTTATGACACCTGGAAAATATAATATTTTTCACATGCTATTCTGCAATACACAGCTAAAGCGAAATACCTTCACCCAACGCAATGCAGAGTAGCTGCGTAGATCCAATATTAAACTTCACCTCTACCACCCAATATGACCTAATGCAGTCAATAAGCCAGTAATCTATTGTTCTCTGCTACAGCTATTTCAGGGGTGTTATATCTGCTGCTTTCTGCAAACCAGAGAACTCTTGGAGTGAGCAGTTTATGTCATTTTAAACCACGTGTAAGCTGTAAAACAAGTAGCATGTGGTAGCAATTGAGGTAGTAGCTCTACTGGCAGCAGTTCAAGTGCAGCAAACGTATTGTTCACAAAGGCGTCGTGGCTGTAATTTCAAAAGGAAATTTCCCAGTTCAGCCTGAAAGGGATATAAAAGTAGAATAATAGGAGGAAAACAGCTTTCATTTTTTTTAAAGGGTAAAAATCGATTGGGGAATATTCATAATTAGCTACCCAACCGATCTCATAAAAACGAAAATTGCCCTAACCCACCGCCTAATGTGTACGGGGGCCACTCTACTCTCCCCCAATGGCATATGTTACTGGAAAGAAGGATTTTGTCATGTCCATGATCAAATTTACCGCCTTGGTGTTATGTTATGCAGGATAATGTTAGTTTTCAGACCATAAAGGGGTTTTCCAGATTTGGAAAACACAGATAACTAGGTGCATTTTGTTTGTAAAACCAAAATACTGTCCTTTAGTCACCCCCCCCATTCCCCCCCCCAACCCCGAGGTCCAGGACTGAGTCTCCACTGCTCCAATTTTCTGTTAGGCCCCTTTCACATCAGCGGTTTTGCTGATTTGCGGCAGATCCGGCAGATTTACCGCATCTGCAGTGTAACGGCTGCACTTGCGGCACACTAGCGGCAAGCCTCATTCTTTGTTTATGGGGCTTGAGTTAGATGCGGCAAATGCGTTTTTTGCAAGTCAAAAAAACGCAGCTAGCAGGGGCTACTTTCATGTGCATCAAGTGCCGAATCCAGCAAACCACACTTGCTGCACCTGACCGCAAGCCCTATATAGAATGAATGGGGCTTGCTGCACGTGTGCCACAAGTGCAGCTGTTATGCAGGACATGTGGCAGATGCGGTAAATCTGCCGGATCTGCTGCAAATTTATAAAAATGCTGATGTGAAAAGGGCCTTATTGTGTGCAGTAGTGACATTACACCGACAGCGCTGCACTCAGTGAGCTCAGTGCCGTTAACGCGAGCAGAGACGCTTATTAACTGCAGCACTGTCAACAAAACGTCAGCAAAGCAATGAGACATCGCGATCAGTGATGGACCTGGGGACAGTGAATTAGGAAGAGTATTCATGTTTTTTTTTAAATAACTGCACCTCCAGAGAAGGGTTATCAAAAAGCATAAAACCCCATTTGGGGTGTAAAGTAAAAAATGAAGTTTTAAAGTTGTTTGCACTAACTGGAAAGAGTCAAGAGATGGTTTTTGCTTCCTCCAAAGTCGCACAGTCCTGAAATTGCAGTACAGCTCTAGCGGCATTTTGTGCATTGTATGGATGACCCAGACTCTACAAGATCAGTGTTCAGGTTCAGAGAAAAAATGACAAAATCCTGTTTACCCTCCCACTGTAGTGCTTATGGCTGACTATGTGGGTGGAAAGCCAAACTGACCAATCAGAGACTTCAAATGAGGTTCATGTCAAGTTTGGATCCAGAACAGAACTTTATCTATAGTCTTGTTGAACTCCCAGAACCTGATCTTCCACGGGTCCGATCATCTTTAGTCTGCAATCCTGCAATTGCAATTCAGTTCCTTTGGCAGTTTCTGGATGTAAAGTGCTAAGATAAAACAGGGTCCAGAATGCTTTTCTTCACTATGCATGTGTCAGATGCCGCTGGATTGAACCTATGCTTAAAGTATAGCATTACTTTGAAGAAAACTAGCATGAGCTGCTTTGAAAGAGTCAATATGGCGCCCCCGTCGGTCAGACGTCACACCGGGGTATTACACCCATAAAAGCCGTGTAATTATCCCAACTATAAGTGGATGCAGGGTTGGTAGGAGGGACCCAATTCTAGCACTTCCACACTGAAGCCGGGGTGGTACCCTAGGGGTAGGGTTAGGGGAGTCAGAAGGCCAGAACAGACGAGTTGCAGACGAGACCTGAGGGAAGATGAAAGGGGGTCCTGAGGAGACCTTGAGAGACGGTGCCTGACGCGTGAGCCTGCACCCAAGAGAGAAAGGGAGAAACCCAGAACGGAGCGACCATACTCTGGGGAGCTTCCCCAGTCCACCACGGAAAGCCGGATCCGAGGAAACGGTCGGAGTCCATCTCCATAGCCATCAACCGGTTGCTGCGGCCTGTTTACCAGCCACAGCACCCTGCCACACACGGATTGGTCCACCCGGTTCTCCATAGAGGTCGGGGTCCAGGTAGCAAAGGGAGAAAGAGAGAGAGGAATTCGATTACTACCTCAGCGGGACTGGGAAGAGACTTATCCGAGGCAGGGCTAACAGGACACGAGTTTGTTAACTAAGGCATACTGCAGGTACCTCTAAACCACCTTGCATCCATTTACAGTCACCCGAAAGGTTACCTGTGAATTACATCTTTGCTGAACTGTGGACTATGTATTCGTTGGATGCTTGTTCCCAGTAAAGTACCCAGAAAGAGTGAAATTGCCTTCGTGCCTCTGTACTGCCATCATTGAACATTTATTTCAGCTAATGCTGCCTCGGACGCCAGCTTTACCTGCAGGAGGTTATACCACCCTTGCCGCAATAACAATGTCCTCTGGAGGACTGTAGCGGCCAGGTGATCCCTCACCAGGTACTACAGGTGGCGTCACAAACCATTCTAACAAAAACTGTATTTAAGAAGTCACCGACCCCCAGAGCCAAGGACTCGGGTGCAGCCACCCGTGATAGCGTCCCCTCTGACACCGTGCCCGAGCTCTGAGTACCCCGGCCTGGGCGGGTCATACGGCTTTTTTCTGGTGCTCACGAACAGGAACCCGTGCCCGGTCTTACCGGGTACTGTGCACCTTGGAACTTTGAACTGTTTGAGAAAGTACTTTTTCCACCATTGCATGACGCCAAAAATGGGTTCCTGACAATTCTACTGGGAATCCCAAGATGGCGACATAAACATGTGAGAAGAAGCCATGTGCAGGCCTGGGGGTGTGCCTCAGCCACTAGAGGAAGGAGGGCCTAGACGGAGGCACGAAAAGGTTTGGCTGCTCCAATGGCCAACAATCAATCAAGGAGGCGTCCCAGCGGAAGGGGCCTTAGGGCTGCCGCCCATACAAAGACAGACCGGAAAAAAAGAAGGACAGTGTGGAGAAGGAGCCTTGAGACCCGGCAGCATGTCAGCACCCCGGTGGCACGAGGTCGAAGAGGACACCAGGATCGCACGTTGAGACCCGGATGTGGCCTCCCTCTTGACATTGGAGGGGACTCTGACTACTGGAGAGCAATTTTGGGAGGCTCCGCCAGGAGATGGAGGAAGCCTTGGAGAGGGTGTGCCGACAGTGGAGCGTTCAAACAGGACTGTGAGCTGAGGAGCATGTGGGATGACCAAGAGGCGTGGGAGGCGGCTGTAGTATCACGAGCGGTCGTGGAGTACCGCACCTCGTTACCACCTGTTTTGCCACCCATATAAAACCTGGGACGCAGGGACTAAGACAGAAGCCCCTGTTGATCCACTGTCCCGTGCCCAGCAACTACCTCCAGATAGAGACAGCGCAACCATCCCCAGAGGAGCTGGATCTTGTGGTGGAAGGAGAGAAAGAAGCCTGCATGATTTTTCTCGAAGGCTGCAGATCCGGAGCCGGTAACCAGATTGCTTTGCATTGCATGTAAAGCAATCCGGTTACCATAATGGGCTCCTATGGGGAGCATTTCCTGATCTGGCTTTGAGCTTTTTGAAAGCTCAAAACCAGATCAGGATTTAAAAAACCTGCCGCATGTGTGACCCTAGACCAAGACAAAATCTGATGTGCCACATATTTATACACATGACATGGAATACGGCAGATCTTAAGACACATGAGGTGGAGCAGAGCAGGAATGATCAGTATGAGATGGGGTGCAGTAGTTATGGTAGTAAATATCGCCACAGTTCTTTGATGAGAAGTATGAACATTTTATTATCCTTCAATTGTGTTTTGTTCAAAGATATGATGCCCACAAATGCCCTTTCAATTGATGTAAAAAGACATGAATCCTTATTCATTCCTGCTCTGAATGTATCAAAGGTCAACATCAGTTTTTAATCCCAAATTCGTCTGTCTCCCTAATACTTGAAATGATTTTTTTTAATACCAGCAGCTTTATGTCTATTTGTACTGTGATCAGAGCTGCAAAAATGCTTGGCTACAGATAGATCCGTACGTCTTTATTTTATTGTGTGGTGATGAGAATTTATTCTTGTTCTAAGTTTCTGTCCTGTCTCTCCTATATACAGACCCCCGCTTGGACATTTGGTGCATATAATTAAGTACGCCACAATATTTGTGGTGCAACTGAAGGTACTTTGGATCTCGTAGTCATGATGGGCGGGAAAAATAAAATTGAAAGAACTGGTTGGGTTTGTCAGAACAAAGCCACTAATATGGATTATAACTGGAGGTAACACCATTCGGGGGACCTCTCTATGAATACCTTTACACGCTGCAACCACAGGAGACATTTTTGGCGGCGATATTTCTCACTGGAATTATCGCCGTCAAATAGCCTCCTTATTGCGGCGTGTATTTCGGGAATGTCGCCTCACTCAGGTTGCCTTATTTCAGAGCAGTGCTGTAAAATCGAAACCAGGCGACATTTGTCTTTACGCCGCCAAATTCCCGAAATACACGCCGCAATAAGGAGGCAATTTGGCTGCGATATTCCAACGAAAAATATCGCCGCCAAAATGTCTCCTGTGGTTGCGGCATGTTAAGGTACCCTATGACTTCCATATCCCCCAATTGGACATATTGATAGAGCAGTTGAGATAAAAAAGTATATTAGTATTTTCTATCTTATTATCTTCATGTTTGGTTCCATTATTTTGATCTTTTCATGCACACCTTTACCATTGTTTGTCTTCATTTCATCTTATTAGTGTAGTAACTTTTGGCACAATGAGAACATATTTTCTTCTTACCACAGATTAATTTTCACTTGTTTTTCTCAAAGGGAGCAGTTAGTGGATGGTAAATGTTCTATTTGTTATCTCTTTAGACTTTTAAACAGTGGTTAATTCACATTTCTACAGGGGAAGATCAAAGAAAGTTCATCTTCTTTATCTTCTGGAGAGCTCATTAATGCGAGCCTGTCAAGGCTGTAGCCTGTGGGTAGTAATCTGTTAGTAAAAGTAGTTTTCCTTTTCTTATCAATTCATGCAAAGACGGCGGAAAATCCCCAGGTGCTTCTTATAATTCAGGCAGAATTAATGCTGCACTTAATAACTTCGTATAATTCTTAGATCGGACCCAGCAGAAGGAAGAGGGTCCCGTGTATATAGACAGTATATAGCTCACTGTCCAATATTTCTATTAGTGCAGGAGTCCCCAACCTGTAGCTTGGGAGACACATGTGGCTTGCAGGCCCGTGATGTGTGGTTCACAGCTGTCTTCCAGTTTGTAGCATCACCACCAGATCTAGCAAATAGCTATGAAGAGCAGGTCTCCAGATGATGATTTTCGGTAGTAGCCCGACATAGAAGAGCAGATCTGGATGGGGTAAGGTAGGAATCCCTGAATCATGGTGTACTACCTCAGTGTGATCTCTGTGGAAAAGCTTTCAATGTCATTATACCAATATTGGAGGCTTTGAGTGGAACTCCTGTGAGGGTGTGGGAGCTGTATGTGGCTTGCGACCCTCTCTTAGATCTGAATGTTGGCAGATAGAAAACAAGCAGTGTCAGAAGTTTAGAGCGCTAAAGAAACCACAGATTGATGATTATATTACCAATACTTTATTGCACGAACAGCACGAACAGCAGGGGTCCAGTATGCCACAACGCGTTTCGAGTATCCATTTGAGAAAGATGCAACTGTGCGTCGAAATGCGTTGTAGCATACTGGACCCCTGCTGTTCGTGCAATAAAGTATTGTAATATAATCATCAATCTGTGGTTTCTTTAGCGCTCCAAACTTCTGACACCGCTTGTTTTCTATCTGCCAATCTCTTTCTCCCTTGTTGGGAGTGCAGTGTGTGAGCTGCTCTAAGATCCACAGTACCTGGCAGTACATCATAAAGACCCACCCTTGAATGATCAACTGATACACAGTGCGGAGCTTGGACGGAAGCCATTGTATCGAATCTGCCTCTTTGGGTGAGGAGTGAAGGGCTCACCTCCACCTCTGGAGGAATCTAGGAGCCGACCGTCAGGCCCGAGTATCAAAGGAGGAGGGAACATTGGGACCCTGTCACACGGTGACTCATATTAAGCCATCAGTCTGGTTGTGCGGGGAGTTGCACAACCAGTCCAGGTTAGTGCACACATAGTAAAACCGCGTATTAATTTCACCCAATTGCAGTGTGGCGCAATATCTGTTTTTTTCTTTCTATTAGATCTGAATGTGGGCTGCAACCCTTTCTCAGAGCTGATGTGGCTCACAACCCTCTCTCACAGCTGGATGTGGCTCATGACCCTCTCTCAGAGCTGAATGTGGCTAGCAACCCTGGCTCAAAGCTGAATATGACTCATGACACTCTCTGAGCTGGATATGGCTCCCAGCCCTCTCTCAGAGCTGGATGTTGCTCATGACCATCTCTCTCAGAGCTGGATGTGGCTCTCAAGTCTCTCTTAGAGCTGGATGTGGCTCTCAAGCCTCTCTTAGAGCTGGATGTGGCTCATGACTCTCTCTCAAAGCTGGATGTTGTTCACGACCCTCTCTTAAAGCTTGATGTTGCTCGTGACCTCTCTCCTCTCCAAAGCTGTATGTGGTTCGTGACCCTCTCTGAAAGCTGAATTTGGCTAGTGACACTCTCTGCGCTGGATGTGGCTCCCGACCCTCTCAGTGCTGAATAGGGCCCAAGATCCTCTCTCAAAGCTGAATTTGGCTTGCAATTTTCTCTCAGAGCTGATTGTGAATCATGACCCTCTTTCAAAGGTTGGGGAACTCTGCATGCATTAAAGCATATATCTCCACTATGTGCACTCAAACGGACTGTAGAAGTAAGGGGCGGTAAGCACACATGATGGACCGGGCCTCTGTGCAGCTGCTCTTGGCTCTTAGAGAGGGCTATTAATTCTGTGTTACACTTGCCCATAATTTCATTGAGTCTAGGGCTACAGAAAGCTGACAGAGCTGAACTGAAGCCGATCTAGATAACCATACAGTTGGGAGGGGTGTATCTGATTGTGTATGTCATGCCTTTTACTTCTATGGAGATTTTCCTGTTGAGATAACGACAAAACATGGCACAAACAAGTGTCCAAACCAGTGGCAAATTTTACTCGATCAAGAGGCAAAGCTTTAACGTTGCATCTCCAAATTCTTAGACTGTTTCAGGCAGGTCCCTCTCCTCACCTATGTTCCTCACCATCTGTAGACTGTGAGCCTCGAGGCAGGGTCCTCTCTCCTCACCTACTGTATCCTCACCCATCCTTGTAGACTGTGAGCCCTCGAGGGCAGGGTCCTCTCTCCTCACTACTGTATCCTCACCCATCCTTTTGTACTTGAGCCTCGATGGCAGGTCCTCTCTCCTCATACTGTATCTCACCCATCCTTGTAGCGTGACCCTCACGGCGGGTCCTCTCTCCTCACCTACTGTATCCTCACCCATCCCTTGTACTCCGAGTCCTCATGGGCAGGGTCCTCTCTCCTCACCTACTGTATCTTCACCCATCCCTTGTAGACTGTGAGCCCTCGTGGGCAGGGTCCTCTCTCCTCACCTACTGTATCATCACCCATCCCTTGTAGTCTGTGATCCCTCACAGGCAGGGTCCTCTCTCCTCACCTACTGTATCCTCACCCATCCCTTGTAGACTGTGAGCCCTCATGGCAGGGTCCTTTCTCCTCCTGAACCTGTGTGTGCTTTGTATTGCTCATAAATATTGTACTTGACTATGCATGCCTCTTTTCACATGTAAAGCATCATGGAAGAAATGGCACTATAATATTAAATAATAATAATTCTTTATAGGATAGTGTCCTTCTTCATGTTCTCTGGCTTTACTCAACAAACAATATCAACTAACAACCAGGTCTTCACTTTGGAGACAAGACTTCCTTGCCAGGTCTCAGCTCACATTAGGCTCACTCTCTGTTAGGAACTCTCAAAACTCTGGGGCCTCTGAGCCCAAATATTCCATTCTGACTGGTGCCCGATGGCTGTGACAGGAGAGTTGGCCGCACTTGAGTTGCTATCTTCATTCTCTGCTAATAGAGACTGGAATAAGGGATTTGGAGATAAATGGGCATCTTGTATACCTTATTTGGTGTGAGATTTTAAATAAATATCAATGAAAATGTATGTTTTTCATGAATGCCTTCATAAATATAATAATAATAATCTTTATTTATATAACCCAACATATTCCGCAGCGCTTCACAATTCAGAGGTTCATAAGAAATAGTTATCAGAAAATACAATACAATACAATACAATACATAATACAAAGCATAATACAATAATTAAAGCAAAATAATGACAGCCCTGCTCATAAGAGCTTACAATCTAACAATGAAGTGGGGGTGACACAAAGTACAGGTGCTTATTTACAATGATGAAACAGTCAGCTTAAGGAGATGGGGAACAGATTGGAGCAGCATAAGTGGCTGTGGCGCCCCCATGACTAGGCGCCACAGGGTAGTATTACACTTTGCAGTTTTTCTTTGCAGTACTTGATGGACATTGATCAAGAGACTGGCTGCCTGGTCCCAGTTGGGCCAGTAAGGATTATAGTTTGATGCAACGTTATAAGCAGTGAGCCTCCTGCAAGGGAAGAAAAGAAGTAATCTTATTGCTGATACCTGTTAAAAATGTAGATACGTTATCAGTGTTAGTGAACTAAGGGTGGAGGAACTGGATTAGCCCCCATGCACATCAAGTTAGGAAAAGAAAGTGCCTGGGGGTGGTCTAAGTAAAGCCAGGCCTCCTAAGCAGATACGCCCGAAAAGTTCATTGTTATGTGTAAAAAATGTGTTTTTGTTTTAGGTCCGGTTTAACACCCGCGGACGGGTGTGTTTCACCGAGGGGGTGTGTGGCACCCCTGTGACTAGGTGCCACAGGGTAGTATACACCTTAATATAAAATTGTGTTTTTTCCTTTGCCTTTAAGGTAATCAGCTCAGGGTTCACTCTATGGAGTCTGCTTTTACACTCACCTAGGACCACACCACTTAGAATAGGGGGAACAGACAATTTAGTAGGTCCCATAGGGTGGGGGCGGAGCCTAGGATAGAAGAGAGGGAGTGACAGTTGAGTTTACCTCAGACGGTGCTGGGAAGACAGACAGAGCGTTCAGGCCTGACAGCCCAGCTGAGAGGAGGGTGCCCCATCTATAAGTGGGGACCCAGTACAGAAGGCAACGGACCAGGACTGGTTGAAGCCGGCTGGTCACGTTGAGGAAGCATCGGCAGTGCGGGTAGCCGAAGTAGTCAGGCGTTTATCCCTGGTTATAGACCGACGAGCTGCAGGCCCAACATAACCGAGTTGCCGTACGCACCACAAGGTACCTCGCCCCTCAGGACCACAATAGATCCAGAACCGGTGGGGTAACAGCCCGATTACCAACGTCGGGGGAGAGGTTGGACTCCTCTTATATCCGGGAAAGGATAACCATGCCGTACTAAAGGAGATCAGGGCACTGGCGGGAGAGTTCTGAAAGGGTGGAGAGAAAGAAGGAAAAGTTTATGCCTGAAAGCCATAGAAAGAAGGACATCTACAGGCTCCATAACAGGGAACCTGGAGCTGGTGACCGACCGGACTGTACTGTATACCATCACCATATTCTGGTACCTATTAAAGTGGAGTAAAACTTGCTTTGGACCCTGTCTTCCAGACCGTGGTGCCCAGAGGGCTCAGCAACAGTAGCAGCTCAGCAGAGGGTAACAGCACCATCTTCACTACGCCCTCCCTGACCATCTTCCTTCATTGCTGCCCTGAGGTAAAGCTCCACCAGTGGGGAGCTGTACCACACTTTGCTGCACCCACCATCACCTCAGCGACCAACTTGCAGCGTCAGTACCATATTACCGGGAACTACAGGTGGCGTCATGTTCCCCTGTAAATAGCCCCTTCTCCCATCATCAAAACCCCTTTCCAATGATCCCCAGTGCACGGCACCGGGATTCCGTCCACCCTTGACACCCTACTCAGCAGACTCGGTGGCCGAGTACCCCCCCAGCAGCCCTGGCCTCATCATGGCCACCACCGATTATTTGTGATGCATTTGAGACTGGTGGAGCGGATAGGCTATGTCTAAATGACTTTGACTTGCTGCATTAAGGATGGACTGGAGAGGGGAGAATCAAGTGCGGGGGAGGCCAATTAAAAGAGAATTACAATAGTTGAGGCAGGAGTGAATCAGGGCGACAGTGAGGGTTTTTGTGGTTTCCAAGGTGAGAAAGGGGCGAATTCTAGAGGTGTTTTTCAGGTACAAGTGGCAAAAGCTGGCGAGAGATAGTATATATGAGGTGAAAGAAAGATCAGAGTCAAACATAACACCCAGACAGCGAGCCTGCTGACTAGGCATTATCACTAGGCACACACTGAGAGATTTAGGAAGGCAAGTAGAGGATGGGAGCAGAAGAAGTTCAGTGTTGGAACAGTTGAATTTCAGATAGAGAGTTGACAAGATATTGGAAACTGCGGTTAGACAGTCATTGGTGTTCTTTATTAGAGCGGGAGTAAGGTCGGGGGAAGAAGTAAATAGTTGTGTGTCATCAGCATAAAGATGGTACTGAAAGCTAAATCTGCTGATAGTCTGTCCAATCGAGGCCATGTAGAGAGAGAAAGAAGAGGTTCAAGGACTGAACTCTGAGAGACCACAATAGTGAGAGGAAGAGGGGAGGAAGTGGAACCAGCAAATGATGCACAGAAAGATAGGAAGAGAACCAGGAGAGAGCTGTGTCCTTGATGCCAATGGAGTGCAACATTGAGAGTAGGAAATTGTGGTTAACAGTGTCAAAGGCTGCAGAGAGATCAAGAAGAATAAGCAGAGAGTGGTCTCCATTACGTTTTGCTGTCAGAAGGTCATTGGTCACTTTGGTAAGGGCATTTTCTGTAGAATATAGGGTGCGGACCCAGACTGTAATGGGTCTAAAAGAAATTGAGTGGAAAGGTAACGGGTGAGGCGGGAGTAGACCAGGTGCTCCAGGAGTTTATAGATGAAGGGGAGATTGGAGACTGGTTTGTACTTGTTTGTGCAGGATGGGTCGATGGAAGTTTTCTTTAATAATGAAGTAATGATCGAGTATTTGAAGGAGGAGGGGAAGTTGACAAAAGAGAGGGAGAGATTGAAGATTTTGGTTAGGTGAGTGGTGACCACCGGAGAGAGAGACTGGAGTAGGTGTGAGGGGATGGAGTGAGCAATGCATGTGGTGGGACGAGAGGAAGAGAGGAGTCTGGAGATTTCTTCTCTTGTGACTGGGTCAAATGTGGAGAGTGAGCTGGAGGAAATGTGGGGAGAGGTAAGGGTAACAGCGATTTGAAGTTGAGAGTTGATTTCCTGATGGATGTTTCCTTAGCGAAGTAAGAAGCCAGATCATCAGCACAGAGATCAGTGATAGGGGCCTGTATTTTGGGACTGAGATGAGAGTGAAAGGTGTCAAAAAGTTTCTTTGGGTTGCTGGATAGTGAGGAGACCAGAGTGTTGAAGTAGGTCTGTTTGGCGAGGAGGAGGGCAAAGATGTAAATTCTCAGCATCTACTATATAATTGCCGTAGGCACTTCCGTGTCGGACCCCGAAAAAAGACTGTGGCTTTGTCACTCTGTGACGTCACCACGTGCGAGCAATGGCCGCGAAGCGGCCATTGCGAGTCGCTGGCCGAAAATCGAACCAGAGGCTCGGCCACAAAGTTAGCGATTTACCGCTCATGTAGCGCGAGCAATGGCCGCGAGGCCATTGCGAGTCGCTGCCTGAGCCGCCGCACCTGCCGCAAGTCCCCCTATACTTTCTATGGGGATTACCGCAACCGCGCCGCAAGTGTAACGGTTATGCGGCAAACGCGGCAGATGCGGTTACACTTGCGGCGCGGTAATCCCCATAGAAAGTATAGGGGGACTTGCGGCAGGCGTGGCAAGTGCGGTTTTGCACTTGCGGCAAGTGCGGCCGCGAAAAAAACCGCAGTCAGCCGCGTTTTTTTTTCGCGGCCGCACCTGCCGCAAGTGCAAAACCGCATTTGCCGCACCTGCCGCAAGTCCCCCTATACTTTCTATGGGGATTACCGCAACCACACCGCAAGTGTAACGCTTATGCGGCAAACGCGGCAGATGCGGTTACACTTGCGGCGCGGTTGCAGTAATCTCCATAGAAAGTATAGGGGGACTTGCGGCAGGTGCGGCAAGTGCGGTTTTGCACTTGCGGCAAGTGCGGCCGCGAAAATCTTAAAAAAAATTTAAAAATATTCTAGACACCCGATGCATTTGCTAATAATCATGCTTTTAATGCTATTAATAATGCTATTAATGCTATTATTAATGCTAATACTGCTATTAATAATGCTATTAGTGCTAATAATAATGCTATTAATGCTAATAATTATGATATTTATGGTAATATTAATGCTACTAATGATAATAATAATGCTATTATTAATGCTATTAAGGCTAATATTCATGCTATTAATGCTATTAATAATGCTATTAATGCTAATAATACTGCTAATAATGCTATTAATACTTCTATTAATGCTACCAATAATGTTATTAATGCTAGTAATAATGTTATTAATGCTAATAATGCTATATAATAATGCTATTAATGCTAATAATTAATGCTTTAATGTAATATAATGCTAATAATACTATTAATTGCTATATTAATGCTATTAAGGCTAATATCATGCTATTAATGCTATTTTAATGCTATTAATGCTAATAATATGCTATTTTATTATTATTACTTAATGCTTTATTAATGCTATAATGCTATTATTATGCTTATTATATGATTAATGCTATTAATTATGCTTTAATGCTATTAATAATCTATTATGCTTGAATTAATTATTATGCTATTAATTATTTGCTATTATAATGCTATTAATGCTAATATTATGCTATATTTAATGCTATTAATTGCTATTAATGCTATTATAAATTCTATATAATTGCTACAAATAATTATTGCTAATTAATATGCTATTAATGCTAATATATTAATGCTATTTAATCATAATTATTATTACTATTAAATTCTATAAATCTCAATATGCTTTAATGCTATATGTAATAATATGCTATTAATGCTTATTTACTATAAGCTAATATCACTATGCTATTAATTGATAATGCTATTTAAGTTGCTATAATAATGCTATTTAATGCTATATGCTAATAATAATGCTAATAATACTATTAATGCTAATATTAATGCTATTAAGGCTAATAATCATGCTATTAATGCTATTCTTAATGCTATTAATGCTAATAATATTGCTATTAATTTTATTAATGCTATTATTTATGCTATTAATGCTATTATTTATGCTATTAATGCTATTAATTTTGCTATTAATGCTAATAATAATCCTATTCTTGCAATTAATAATGCTATTAATGCTATTAATTATGCTATTAATGCTAATATTAATGCTATTAATGCTATTAATGCTATTACTGCTAATATAAATTCTATAAATGTTACTAATTATGCTATTAATGCTAATAATGCTAATAATAATGCTATTAATCATATTATTAATACTATTAAAGCTAATAATCATGCTTTTAATGCTATTAATAATGCTATTAATGCTATTATTAATGCTAATACTGCTATTAATAATGCTATTAGTGCTAATAATAATGCTATTAATGCTAATAATTATGCTATTTATGGTAATATTAATGCTAATAATGATAATAATAATGCTATTATTAATGCTATTAAGGCTAATATTCATGCTATTAATGCTATTAATAATGCTATTAATGCTAATAATACTGCTAATAATGCTATTAATACTTCTATTAATGCTACCAATAATGTTAATAATGCTATTAATAATGTCATTAATGCTACTAATGCTATTAATAATGCTATTAATGCTAATAATAATGCTGTTAATGCTAATAATAATGCTAATAATGCTATTAATGCTAATATTAATGCTATTAAGGCTAATAATCATGCTATTAATGCTATTCTTAATGCTATTTATGCTAATAATATTGCTATTAATTTTATTAATGCTATTATTTATGCTATTAATGCTATTATTTATGCTATTCATGCTATTAATTATGCTATTAATGCTAATAATAATGCTATTCTTCCAATTAATAATGCTATTAATGCTATTAATTATGCTATTAATGCTAATATTAATGCTATTAATGCTATTAATGCTATTACTGCTAATATAAATTCTATAAATGCTACTAATTATGCTATTAATGCTAATAATGCTAATAATAATGCTATTAGTCATATTATTCATACTATTAAAGCTAATAATCATGCTTTTAATGCTATTAATAATGCTATTAATGCTATTATTAATGCTAATACTGCTATTAATAATGCTATCAGTGCTAATAATGCTATTAATGCTAATAATTATGCTATTTATGGTAATATTAATGCTAATAATGATAATAATAATGCTATTATTAATGCTATTAAGGCTAATATTCATGCTATTAATGCTATTAATAATGCTATTAATGCTAATAATACTGCTAATATTAATGCTATTAATTGTATTATTAATGCTATTAATTGTATTATTAATGCTATTAATGCTATTAATAATGCTATTAATGCTAATAATAATGCTATTACTGCTAATAATAATGCTATTAATGCTAATAATTATGCTATTAATGCTAATATTAATGCTAATAATGCTAATAATAATCCTATTAATGCTCTTAATAATGCAATAAGGCTAATATTCATGCTATTAATGCTATTAATAATGCTATTAATGCTATTAATGCTAATAATAATGCTGTTAATGCTAATAATTATGCTATTAATGGTAATAATAATACTATTAATGCAAATAATATTGCTATTAATGCTATTTTTAAATGCTATTATTAATGCCATTAATGCACATACAAATGCTATTAATGCTATTCATAATGCTATTACTCCTATTAATACTGCTCTTAATGCTATTAATACTGCTCTTAATTCTATTAATACTGCTATTAATGCTATTAATACTGTTATTAATGCTCATAATACTGCTAATAATGCTATTAATACTGCTATTACTGCTGATAATAATGCTATTGCTAATATTATTGCTATTGATGATGCTATTGATGATGGTATGGATGATAACTACTATAATCAAATTAATGCACGTTCTAGAATCCCGATGCATTTGCATCAGGCTCACAGCTAGTAAATTTATAATGAATTAAGTTTTCTGGTGTGTGTATTTTCCTCCATAGACATTCTGCACACCTAGAGCATTGCTGGGAGAATCAAGTTTGTGATGTGAGCCAGGGTTGTTTAACTCTGTGTTTGGAGGTTCTGAGGGTGAGGGGCGCTACTTGGTCCAGGGTGCTTCTTAGAGTGTCATTGTGGTGATTCACCACCAGATCCGGACAGGAGAAGGAGGAGATTGGGGACAGTGATGAGATGAGAGAGTCTGTGAGTGTATGAGGGTTAATTACCTGTAGATTTCTGAATGTGTGATAGGTTGGAGTGTACTGGGGTGGGCGAGGATTTGTGAGCGTGAAGGAGAGAATGTTGTGATCAGAGAGAGGAAGAGGTGAGTTATCTAAGGAGGAGGTTGAACAGAGCTGGAAAAACATCAGTTCAATGGTGTTACCATCCTTGTGAGTTTCAGAGGTTGAGAGCTGTGAGAGGCCAATAGAGTTGGTTAGAGATAGGAGCTGGCATGCAGATGGAGCTGTTTATGGGGATGTTAAAGTCTCCCAGAATAAGGTTTGGCAATTCTGAGGATATGAAGTGTGGCAGCCAAGCAGAGAAATAGTCGAGGAACTGGGTGGATGACCCTGGGGGGCGGTATGCCTCTGCTACTCAGAGGGGGAGGGGGTGGAAGAGCCTAATTGTGTGGACCTTAAAAGAAGGGAATGAGAGTGATGGAGCTGGTGGGATGACCTGGAAAGTACATTGTGGGCACAGGACTGTTTGCAGGTCTCGGGGAATGGGAGAAATGTAAGCCGCTGTGAGAAATAGCAGCAAGGGAAACCGTGTCTGAGTCCTGGATCCAGGTTTCAGTGAGGGCCAGCAGATTAAGAGAGTTAGTGAGAAAGTAGTTGTGGATGAAGGGAAGCTTGTTGCATATAGATTGTGGATTCCAGAGAGCGCAATAAAAAGGGGGGGATGAAGGTGTGCAGGTAATGCTAATAAGGTTAGCATGATTTCTATGTGTGGTTGGGAGGGATTGAAGTTGGTGGAGGGTGAACCAAGATTTGGAGAGATATCACTTGACAGGAGCAGAAGTAAAAAGAGAAAGAGCAAATAGCTTTTGTAATTGTGAAATTGTTTATGATGCAATACCCTAGAATACGATGGGCTGAGATTATTCAGTACATTGAAGAGAGTATGGGAGCTCAATAAAGTAGAGGAAAGCAGAGAGGGGCTTATGTGGATGAGGGATGATGGAGGGGGGATGGGATGGTGGAAGTGAATGGCAAAGGCACATAGGAAGATAGACATTGAAATAAAGGACTTGGTTTAAAAAAAAAAATGTAAGAAAGTGGGTTACCTGATTCCTGCCCTGACTAACTGCCATGAAGTAACTGCAAGCCGCTTAGTATTCAGTGCCACCTTACATGATATGCCATGCATGCAACCCCTCACGCGTGAACCCCTTAGGACAGAACTACATTTATAGGGCACACTAAAGAATCAGGTGAGGGGGATTGTGGGAAGTCACATGGTTTCAGGTAATTAGCAGCTGCTCCTCACAGCAGGGAATAAATAGATGACGAAAGGCCACAGATGAGATATTGGGCAAAAGCTGGCTCCACACAATCACATCTTCAACAAGATAACATTTACAATGTGGGAAATAGTCATATACTGGTGAGTAAAGAATATAATACATACAGATGACATGGGAGAGTTTACAATAAATCCAGAGATAGATTTACCATAAGGCTATATGAGTCAGGCTGATAAATATTATCCATTGTTACCTTTGTCACCCCTAGGCTCTCATGTTAATAGGTATGTATATGTTAATGTATATATTTCTTCACAAGTTGCCAAAACTTATCAAATTGGTCTGATTATGAAGTTTAAAACTTAACAAAATTCTAAAACGTTCATGGGTAGACACAAGTGGAGGTTGAGTTTCAAAAGCAAAGGTATATATAATACCTTGCACTATATCTAAATTTCTTGACCATAGCAAACTAGCTCATTAGAGCCAATCTTGGCATCCACCACTGGGAGCACATGCTTCAGTTACCGCTCCTTAGCTTGTCATCCCTGCCTGTTTACAACAATATTTATTACAAATGAGCAAAATCAATTTGATGCAAACTGAAGTTGTGAAACATTTTTAGGAATCCTTCCTCTTAACTTGGCAAATTCTTTGAATATAGTGATTTATTTCACACAATTTGTCTTAAAGTTGAGCTACATTTTTATACAGTACAGACCAAACGTTTGGACACACCTTCTCATTCAAAGAGTTTTCTTTATTTTCATGACTATGTAAATTCACACTGAAGGCATCAAAACTATGAATTATCACATGTGGAATTATATACTTAACAAAAAAGTGTGAAACAAATGCAAATATGTCTTATATTCTAGGTTCTTCAAAGTAGCCACCTTTTGCTTTGATTACTGCTTTGCACACTCTTGGCATTCTCTTGATGAGCTTCAAGAGCCAGTCACCGGAAATGGTCTTCCAACATTCTTCAAGGAGTTCCCAGAAATGCTTAGCACTTGTTGTCCCTTTTGCCTTCACTCTGCGGTTCAGCTCACCCCAAACCATCTCGATTGGGTTCAGGTCTGGTGACTGTGGAGGCCATGGTGAGAATACATATTTTTTATTTTTAATCCCTGCTATTACTAAAATTTCACTTCCACAATGTATGTATATGCATGCTCAGTACACTAAAATCAGGTTCGACAAACCATCAGCTGTTTTCTCTGACCCACGCTCCATAGGCCCCCATGTTAAAGGCCACGGATCATGTCAGATTTCATTGTGTCCGATTTGGTCCACTGTGCCCAAAATCGGAGCAGTCTCCGATTTTGGGCACAGCAAAAAAATTGGACACAATCGGATCCAACACAAATCGGATGCCATTAAGGGCAAATCCGATGTGATCCAGTGCCCATAGGGACACATTGGGGCAAATCGGATCCGTTTTACAACGAACAGCCACAGATCCCAAAAAATCGCAATGTGAAAGCGCCCTTAGAAATAAAGACAATGAGAGAAAGCCTTAAAACCCTGAAGAAACTGTACAGGTAGTATGTGAGGGAGTAGCATTATGTGAGGAAATGACAATAGTTTCATACAAATTTTTCATTGTAATAGACTGATTTGGAGTACTTTGCAGTGAATCAAATTAGCGTAAATCACCTTTTATAGAAAAATTTGGCGAAGCCGATGAATTTGAATTTCAAAATATATGTTCATATTTAATATTCTTGAAAATCTTAAACACTTTAAACCCTATAAAACGTGTTACAAACAGATAAAGCATGTGCCAATTTCACTATCAGATGGTGATGTCTTGTGTAACATCGTGACCATAAACATAAAGGAATCAGTCAGCAGGATTTCACCCTCCAAAAGCTATTTTTATGTATATACCCATGTAGCTCTTTGAAAGACAAGTCCATCAATACCTTTATAAGGCCAGTCCCTCCGATACCGCGAAATAAGAGTTTAAATTGATATGCACTTATGATATGCACTATTGCACTCCTCCAATCTACCCTAAATTTTGCTGCATGATTAATCCTCCTGTCTTCCCACTATTAACCAGCCTTTCCTATTTCCAAAGCCCTTCACTGGCTCCCAATTCTAAGAAACTCCAGATCAAAACCCTAACCATGACATACAAAGCCATCCACAACCTGTCTCCTTCATATATGTAATTAAAAGAAAAAACAGATATTGCGCCACACTGCAACTGGAGGAACTAAATACACGGTTTTACTATGTTTGCACTAACCTTTACTGGTTGTGCAACACCCCGCACAACCAGACTGATGGCTTAATGTGGGTCACTGTAGTGACAGGGGCCAATATTCCCTCCTCCTCTGATACTCCGGGCCTGGTGGTCGGCTCCTTAGTTCCTCTGGAGATGGAGGTGGGCTCCTTCACTCCTCCACTCGAAGAGGCAGACTCGCTGCACTGGCTTCCGTCCCAGCTCCACACTGTGTATCAGTTGATCATTCAAGGGTGGGTCTTTATGATGTACTGCCAGGTACTGTGGATCTTAGAGCAGCTCACACATCGCACTCCCAACAAGGGAGAAAGAGATTAGCAGATAGAAAACAAGCGGTGTCAGAGGTTTGGAGCGCTAAAGAAACCACGGGTTGGTGATTAAATTACCAATAATTTATTGCACGAACATCAGGGGTCCAGTATGCCACAACGCGTTTCGACGCACAGATGCGTCTTTCTCCACTTGAGAAAGACGCATCTGTGCGTCGAAACGCGTTGTGGCATACTGGACCCCTGATGTTCGTGCAATAAATTATTGGTAATTTAATCACCAACCCGTGGTTTCTTTAGCGCTCCTCCATATATGTGACATGGTTTCCTGGTACTCACCTACATGCAACCTGTGATCCTCTTAAGATCTTTTTCTCCCTTCTTATTTTTTCTTCCCACAATCGCATGCAAGATTTTTCCTGTGTATCCCCCATACTCTGGAACTCTTTACTCCCACACATCAGACTCCGGCCTAAAATGGAAACATTTAAAAGGAACGTAAACGACCACCTCTTTCAACAAGCCTACAACTTCCAGTGAACCTCAGTCCACTAAACTGCCGAATGACCAGCTCTACCCTCACCCATTGCTTCCTCACCCATTCCTTGTAGGCTGTGAGCCCTCACGGACATGGTCCTCTCTCCTCACCTATCCCTTGTAGACTGTGAGCCCTCGTGGGCAAGATCCTCTCTCCTCACCTACTGTATCCTCACCTGTATCCTTGTAGACTGTGAGCCCTCATGGGCAGGATCCTCTCTCCCACCTACTGTACCCTCATTTGTATCCTTGTAGACTGTGAGCTCTCATGTACCTGTGTGTGCCTTGTATTGTTCATGGTTATTGTACTTGTCTATGTATGCCCCAATTCACAAGTAAAATACCATGGAATAATTGGCACTATAATAAATAATAATAATGATAATAATATGCAAATGATGCTAAAGGGCTACGGTAGCTCTAAAGTCTATAATTAGAGATGAGCAAACACCACAGTGTTCAAATTCAGATTTGTTTGCCAAATGTGGAGTGTTGTTTGAATAATTCGACAAACATTCGCCCAATTTTGCGAACACAATTGAAATCAATGGCAGGCAACTTAAAACACATAGAAAACACCTTCAAAGGTGTCCAAAAACTGACAAACACACACAGACACACACAGATCATCTTACCTATCTACTGCTGCTTGCTTGCTTGCGGGTCCGCTCTCCCTCTCACTTAGTTCTGGTCCCGCCCATGAAGCTTCATGCATACTCAGGGTACCTTTACACGCCGCTACTGGATGGTGGCAACAACCGGGTACATGAGAGAAATGTATCTTCCACCGCCAATTCAACCCGTGGTAGCGGCGTGTGAAGACGGTTGTAGCCACCCGCCAGTAGCGGCACCTGTTTCTGAGCACTGCCCTATAACAGGTGGCTACCCAGGCGATTGTAGCGACCTGTATCGGCGTGTAAAGAAGGAACAGAAGGGTTGTTTCTACACCATGCTATGTACCTGGTATGTACCTGGGGCGTGACACAGCCTCCGGGAAACCACCCCCCTTCAGCGATCATTGGAGGAAGCTCCTGCATTACGATTGGTTGTTGCTGCATAGGCGGAATATTTAAGGAGCTGACCAGTCACACTACACACTTGCTCGAGCGTCATGTATTAATCAGCCTCCTGTGCTGCCTGGCCAATCATGATGTTATTGCTTTGTCCTATCAGCGTACGGACGTCTCGTAATCCACAATTGTGGCACGCCTATGTGTTGGCCCTGCTGCACCAGGTCAGCCCATATTAGCTTGCTGTAGCGGTGTGTAAATGAGGTAAGGTGCTCGGCAGAAGGTAACTTGAGACACCCGGCGGTGTATCTAAAGATAGATGTAACCTACCGTAGCGCACCTTGATGCAGCGTGTAAAGGTGGTGCGATTACCGTTTGCAACCGTTTGTGCATGCTCGTGCACGTGAAGTACCCGGTTGTTGCCACCATCCAGTAGCGGCGTAAAAAGGTACCCTCACTTCACTGACTAGCAACAGCCAATCACAGATGCTCATGCACTGTGAGAGCATCCGTGATTGTCTGTTGCCATCAGACTGCATTTCCACAATCTGTCTGTGCTTGGTTGTCATACACCAGGGGTGGGGAAATTCAGGCCTCAAGGACCACCAACAGGTGATGTTTTCAGGATTTCCTTAGTAATGCACAGAGTTTGGAATCATTACTAGTGCATGTGATTCAATTATCACCAGTGCAATACTAAGGAGATCCCTACCTCTGTCGTACACATTAGTGTATGGCAACCAACCTGGCATCATAGTGTGCCCCGTCCAAGCATAATGGAAAAAAATTGCATAGAGCTCTGCCATGTTTTGATTGCCAGCTAAAGTAAAAGTAGAAAGCTGAGAGCTGGTATTCTCAGTGGGGCGAGAGCCCATCGTTATTTGCACAGCAGCCCCAGAAATTTTTGCATATATTAGAAGGGCCAATTTCTACTTTACATGGCTCTTCCACTTGCAGTATATTGGTGGCAAACTGAGTAATAAGGGGTTAATGCTAGCTTTCTATTTCCAACTCGCTTACCACACTGGAGCTGGCGGCTTATTCTTTCAATGGTTAGAGGATTCGGTTCGGTGACAGGACACTGTTTTCTTCTTCACTGCAGCCAGCAATCAAGAAGATGTTGCACAGGATCAACGATGGGTATGAGGGAGTAATAAAGATGGAGTGTAGCTACATGTGTGTTTTTATTTCTAATACAATGTTTTCTCTCCATGTTGTGTCTTCTTTACTATTTACTTGAAATTATTAACGGCTGGGTGTAACATTGCCTGGTTGCAGGGGCGCCATAATAACAATTACAATGTGGGAAATAGTCATATACTGGTGAGTAAAGAATATAATACATACAGATGACATGGGAGAGTTTACAATAAATGCAGATGTAGATTTACCATAAGGCTACAGTTAGGGCCAGAAATATTTGGACAGTGACACAAGTTTTGTTATTTTAGCTGTTTACAAAAACATGTTCAGAAAGACAATTATATATATAATATGGGCTGAAAGTGCACACTCCCAGCTGCAATATGAGAGTTTCCACATCCAAATCGGAGAAAGGGTTTAGGAATCATAGCTCTGTAATGCATAGCCTCCTCTTTTTCAAGGGACCAAAAGTAATTGGACAATGGACTCTAAGGGCTGCAATTAACTCTGAAGGCGTCTCCCTCGTTAACCTGTAATCAATGAAGTAGTTAAAAGGTCAGGGGTGGATTCCAGGTGTGTGGTTTTGCATTTGGAAGCTGTTGCTGTGACCAGACAACATGCGGTCAAAGGAACTCTCAATTGTGGTGAAGCAGAACATCCTGAGGCTGAAAAAAAAGAAAAAATCCATCAGAGAGATAGCAGACATGCTTGGAGTAGCAAAATCAACAGTTGGGTACATTCTGAGAAAAAAGGAATTGACTGGTGAGCTTGGGAACTCTAAAAGGCCTGGGCGTCCACGGATGACAACAGTGGTGGATGATCGCCGCATACTTTATTTGGTGAAGAAGAACCCGTTCACAACATCAACTGAAGTCCAGAACACTCTCAGTGAAGTAGGTGTATCTGTCTCTAAGTCAACAGTAAAGAGAAGACTCCATGACAGTAAATACAAAGGGTTCACATCTAGATGCAAACCATTCATCAATTCCAAAAATAGACAGGCCAGAGTTAAATTTGCTGAAAAACACCTCAAGAAGCCAGCTCAGTTCTGGAAAAGTATTCTATGGACAGATGAGACAAAGATCAACCTGTACCAGAATGATGGGAAGAAAAAAGTTTGGAGAAGAAAGGGAACGGCACATGATCCAAGGCACACCACATCCTCTGTAAAACATGGTGGAGGCAATGTGATGGCATGGGCATGCATGGCTTTCAATGGCACTGGGTCACTTGTGTTTATTGATGACATAACAGCAGACAAGAGTAGCCGGATGAATTCTGAAGTGTACCGGGATATACTTTCAGCCCAGATTCAGCCAAATGCTGCAAAGTTGATTGGACGACGCTTCATAGTACAGATGGACAATGACCCCAAGCATACAGCCAAAGCTACCCAGGAGTTCATGAGTGCAAAAAAGTGGAACATTCTGCAATGGCCAAGTCAATCACCAGATCTTAACCCAATTGAGCATGCATTTCACTTGCTCAAATCCAGACTTAAGACGGAAAGACCCACAAACAAGCAAGACCTGAAGGCTGTGGCTGTAAAGGCCTGGCAAAGCATTAAGAAGGAGGAAACCCAGCGTTTGGTGATGTCCATGGGTTCCAGACTTAAGGCAGTGATTGCCTCCAAAGGATTCGCAACAAAATATTGAAAATAAAAATATTTTGTTTGGGTTATGTTTATTTGTCCAATTACTTTTGACCTCCTAAAATGTGGAGTGTTTGTAAAGAAATGTGTACAATTCCTACATTTTCTATCAGATATTTTTGTTCAACCCTTCAAATTAAACGTTACAATCTGCACTTGAATTCTGTTGTAGAGGTTTCATTTCAAATCCAATGTGGTGGCATGCAGAGCCCAACTCGCGAAAATTGTGTCACTGTCCAAATATTTCTGGCCCTAACTGTATATGAGTCAGGCTGATAAATATTATCCATTGTTACCCTTGTCGCCCCTTGGCTCTTAAGTTAATAGGTATGTATATGTTAATGTATATATTTCTTCACAAGATGCCAAAACTTGTTATCAAATTGGTCTGATTATGAAGTTTAAAACTTAACAAAATTCTAAAACGTTCATGGGTAGACACATGTGCAGCTTGACTTTCAAAAGCAAAGGTATAGTCCTGCCCTATATCTAAATATCTTGACCATAGCAAACTGGCTCATTAGAGCCAATCTTGGCATCCACTACCGGGAGCACATGCTTCAGTTACCTCTCCTAAGGCTATCTTCACATTTGCGTTTTTGTGCGCCGCTTACGCGGCGCATGCGCTGGTAGGAGAGCATGTATAAGCAAGCATGCGGAGGATTTTTCATCAGCATGCGCATCTGCATGCGTTCAATGTACGCTGCGTATACCTGCGCTCGTATGCGTTTATGACCATGCGCATGCATTTTTCATGCGCATGCGTTTAATAAATTGGGCAAGATTTCACTTGTCCCACCTACTGGCACGCCCATGGGAAGTGACTTGAGGCCCGTACGCATGCGCATCGTACGCACCATGCGCAAATCCTCGCGCACACTTGCGCTCTCATAGGACTTAATGCATTTTTTATTAGCGAGCGTGCGCAAGCGTGCGCATGCGGACGCGGGGAAATTTTATGCGCGGCAAAAAATGTAACATGTTGCGTTTCCAGGCGCAACTAGTTTTCCTAAAGCGTACGCATGCGGACAGATACGCAGCCGTGCGCGAGCAAAAGCAGTGTCTTGCGTACGATGCGTATACAATGATAAAGATAGGTGCGCAGTCCGCATGCGCATTTGAATATTGTTATCCGCAGCGTGCGCTGCGGATACATATGCAAATGTGAAGCCAGCCTTAGCTTGTCATCCAATTTGATGCAAACTGAATTTGTGAAACATTTTTAGCAATCTTTCCTATTAACTTGGCAAATTCTTTGAATATAATGATTTATTTCACACAATTTGTCTTAAAATTGAGCTACATTTTTATACAGTACAAACCAAACGTTTGGACGCACCTTCTCATTCAAAGAGTTTTCTTTATTTTCATGACTATGAAAATTGTTTATTCACACTGAATTAACACATGTGGAATTATATACTTAACAAAAAAGTGTGAAACAACTGCAAATATGTCTTATACTCTAGGTTCTTAAGGGGTTAATGCTAGCTTTCTATTTCCAACTCGCTTACCACACTGGAGCTGGCGGCTTATTCATTCAATGGTTAGAGGATTCGGTTCGGCGACAGGACACTGTGTTCTTCTTCACTGCAGCCAGCAATCAAGAAGATGTTGCACAGGATCGACGATGGGTATGAGGGAGTAATAAAGATGGAGTGTAGATACATGTGTGTTTTTATTTCTAATAAAATGTTTTCTCTCCATGTTGTGTCTTCTTTACTATTTACTTGAAATGATTAATGGCTGGGTGTAACATTGCCCTAGCATTAAGAATTTCAATACAAAGCTGCCATTAACACCTTATTACCCAGTTTGCTACCACTACAAGGCAACTGGAAGAGACAGGTAAACTGCAAGGAATTGGAGCTTCTTATGAATGCGCCAATTCCTAGGGAGGCTCTAGGATGTTATTCTAAAGCATGGGGGGGGGGGCAATAAGGATGGGCTCTCACCTTGCTGAGAATACCAGCCCTCAGATGCCTACTCTAAGGCCTCTTTCACACATCCATGCCTCTGCAACGTGTGCTGACACATGTCGTAGGCACCGACCAATGTTAATCTATGGGCATTTTTACATGTCCAGGATTTTGCACAGACCATGTCTCCTTGTGGAGCACATGTGTCTCTGTGTGGAGCAGACACGTGCCCATGTGCGACACAAGGAGACATGCCCGTTTTTGGCTGGCAGTAGGGACCCATTGAGGGCAATGGGTCCATGCAAAAAAGTCCTGCACATGGAGGTCATCCATGTGACATCCATGTGCACAGACTGTAGCAAAAATTTGCAAGTATAAAAATAAAGAATTTTAGACTTACCTGACTCCAGCCATGTTCTGTCCCTCTCACTTCTGGGGACGCTAATCAAGGTCATGAATATTCACTGAATTTTGAGCTGTAGCGGCCCTTGAAATGAGAGGGACAGGCAGCACTGGGGATAAGTGAGACTACAATGACATGCTGTCCGTGTGCTATCCGGATGTCACACGGACACTATACATATCTTACACAGTGCTGGACACATGGACACATGCCCCTTCTTCCCCAAATCAGCCTCTCTCACACTTACATGGATGTGTGAAAGAGGCCTAAACTTGGCTTGCAATTAAAAATAGGATTACATAGCCAGCATTATGCAGCAGTGAATCCCACTGTGGCCCCACTATGTTTGAAGCTTTTTTAGAAGAAGATTTTGACCTCAAGGTCCTCAAGGTCTGAAAGCAGTGCAGGTTTTCTGGATTTCCTTTGCATTGTACAGGTAGGTGCTAATTTCATCACCTGCAGAGGATGATTCTAGCACCTTGTGCAATGCTAGGAAATGCTGAAATCATGCACTGTTTGCAGCCCTTGACAACAGCACTTGGACAGCCCTGTGCTACTGGAGTGAGTGTGGTGTCTTGCACTTCCATGCTTCACATCTTTAGGCTAGAAGCCTGCGACTTGTTCACCAGTCTCTGTAGGGCAGCCTCAAAGCACCTGTTTGCAGAAGCAGTCCGGCACACAAGGAGTGAACTCCAAAACCATTACTATGTACACACAGAATATAAATCTGAAACATAAAAACTTTACACTATACATAGCATTGACACATAACTAACAAAAACATGCCTTGGTGAAGACAACAAAAAAATGGAAATAACACAAGTCTCAAAAGTCAATGCCATGTAAGGGATGGGTCACAGTGTCACAAACCAACCAACATGCGTTTAGGAAGGTCCACTGGGCATGTTTATTTGCATTTTTATCCATGCCCTTAATGTTGGGTCCGGTTTCATATGGTAGTCTGCTGGCGGACAGTCTTGGGGGATTTCCGGGGCTACTCTTCTGCCGCCACCTGCCCCCCAGCACACTCCATGTAAAAACACCTGCAAACTCCAGGAAGCTTAAAAACATTTATAAAAATCTGTAAAATTCTTCAGCATAATACAAGCCAGTAGACTTGATGACTGAGGACACTCCTGACCATAGGTTAGGCGATGTCCCAGCCAGCGGGTCTTCTGGCGAGTGTTTTGACCCCAAATAATCAGGTAAAGTTTTAGTTCCATTTTAAATTTCATATTTTGGCTGAACAAATTCATGTTTGCCGACTTTTGCTGGATGTGTTCGTGATCGTGATCACCGAACCGAATCGGCCGGGTTCTTACCGAATTTGAAATTGGCGAACATGTTTGAGCAAATTTGCTCATCACTACCTATAATCACAACCAATAGAAAAAGCTTTGCCACTATTTACGATTCCTGCAGAGAAAAGTATCTCGAATTCAAATTAGCAGGCGCTTGCTTAAAAAGTCTTTGAAATAATCAAAACCTGAACTTCAAAGAAGGCAAGCAAATGCAACACTCATATATCGGTAAAAATACATCCTTTATTCAAAAGACTAAAAGCATAATATCCTGGGAGGAAGCAGGGCTTAGCGGACTACAGCCTATTTCGCGTTTGCATGCTTCCACCGATCTCCCACCGACTGGTGAAACAGGCAGTAGTCCCTTAGACTTTGCTTCCTCTCTAGATATTAGGTTTTTAATCTTTTGAACAGGGATGTACAGTATCTTCACCAATACATGAGTGCTACTTTTGCTTTGCTTCTTTGAAATTCTGGGGAGGCACTCACTGGGTTAGTCCGACATCTTTATTGATGGACCATACAGTACAAAAATCCAGAGACAGCTAGTGTCGGTGGTATAGAGAGGGAGGGAGGGTGGTTCAGGAGTCATGGGACTGCAGCACCAGATGGGTGCGAAATGGCGCTGTAGTCCAGTGCCTCCTGGACCACCCTCTCTCCCTATACCACCGACACTAACTGTTTCCAGATTTTTGTACTGTATGATCCATCAATAAAGAAGTCAGACTAACCCGGTGAGTGCCTCCCCATTTCTGTTCTATTGCCTTGGAGATTCCATGCTGTGCCTTTTTGGGGGGGAGCACCACTGTTCTTCGGTCCTCATCAAGCAGTGGTGCCTGACCGCAGACGAAGACAGGCTTTCCCAGCATAGTGCCCAGAACTTTCTCTCCATCTCTATTCCCCACCCAGCACCACTGCCCACTGCTTGAGTGGTAGCCTCTATGCTGTCTAACTTCAGTTGCATTTCTCTGTGAATCACATTAGTTAATGGCCTATCAATTACATGGAGGTAGAGAACATCATTTTATGACACATCTGGTGCAATGATGGTGCCTGAACTATTCTGATACAGTTTTCTAGAGATGATTCCAAAGACCCACAGAAAGATTTAGATAAGCATTAGTGTAATCTTGAATCTCGCGGATGATTTGTTATGACAATTCCAGTTAGTTCTACAGACTCCCACTCCTTTGCCAGAAGTCTTCATTTATAGCTCTGGCTTGTCCCTGCCACACATACAGCTCTTTAGGTAAAGTAGCTATGGCAGCGTTCAAACCCGATTTTGGTAATTCACGGCCCCTTTGTTCTTAATATTATATCCTCATTAAAGTCCCGATGTGAGCCAGATGGTTTATTCATTTTCAACTATTTCTGTTTAATACAACTTCCTCCTAAAAGGTAATTGGCAGCCATTCTATGCCTTTATATATCTGTTAAAAATATCATTTTTGATAGGTTGTCATGTATTTTATATATGTAATGATGTAATCGTGTGTAGCTTGTCCAAAGCAATATTACATTTGTTTCATCTCCCTTTTAAAACGCTGTTGCTCCAATATATTTCGTCCAGCCAACAGTTTTCATTCGATTCCCATGCAGGGCTTCGGTCACCTGTTGCTTAGGAACTCTCCAAATATTATCTCCTGTAACTTCTTCTAACTTTGTAAGTAGTTTGAAACGTTCTGTCATATAAGAAAGTCTTACAATCCTTCACCCTCGTTACAGAGTATAGTGTATTCCATTAAGGAACTCTAAACTTGAAACGCATTGGGATTTAGACCAAGCTCTACGCATTTCAGGGGAGTATTTACCGTATATATATTCCAGCATAAAAAATCTATTGTGCAAGATTATGATATTTCTAAACTACATATCAGTATAGTTTACTGTATAGTTGTATGTCTTCTATGATGTAATTAGTTCCGGTAAATCCTAGAGATTGCAAAAGTATCTGCTAGGGATGGGCGAATCCTGAAATACTCGGACTCGCTGGACTCTAACAAGTCCAGGTCCGAGACTCGGTACTCGTTGCGAGTCCGAGTAGTAACCTGTACTTTTGCAGTGTATCTATACAGATACACTACAAAAGTACCCTAAAAGTTAATCTAAGGGGTTAAAAACAATAAACATTAATACTCACCTCCTGTACTCCTGTACCTTATGTTCCGGGACCGGTACCGAAGACCTCCGGCTGTTACAGGACCTCCGAGACCACCGGGAGAAGATGGGGAAAAGGACCTTGCAGTTCAGCCAATCAGCATTCGGCTAGCGGTCACATGGGTTGTGACGCGGCTGCACTGCGGTCACATGACAAACCCATGTGACCGCTAGTCGAATGCTGATTGGCTGAACTGCAAGGTCCTTTTCCCCATCTTCTCCCGGTGGTCTCGGAGGTCCTGTAACAGCCGGAGGTCTTCGGTTCCGGTCCCAGTACAGGAGGTGAGTATTAATGTTTATTGTTTTTAACCCCTTAGATTAACTTTTAGGGTACTTTTGTAGTGTATCTGTATAGATACACTGCAAAAGTACAGGGACTCGCTACCCCCGAGTAATTCCTAAGGAAACTCGGCAAGTAGCGAGTCCCCCGAGTCCGCTACTATTCGGGCTAGTCCCGAATAGTAACGAGGAATTCGCCCATCCCTAGTATCTGCCTTAAAGGAACCCCCCAGGCAAAACTGAAGTATTACTTCTGTCTGGAAGTGGATCTGTCATCAGGTTTCACAATGCAAATGACATATAATTAAACAGAACGTTTCAACGTGATGATGCTGTTGTACTTACGGTACTTCAAAATCAATGTAGAAACGGCTGTATAGTCCTTTTCGGATAGTTTTATCTCCCAATAATAAAATGAGCATTTTACAACTCATAAATGTTTAGTTTAATATAAGTATTATAAAGTTATTTATGACGAAAAGGTAGACACACAAATATTTAGGGAAATGTGTTGTATGCCTGTGAGGTTGACCCGGAGTGGAAGCTGTGCTTGATGCTTGATAGGTTTTCGGACACCTTGTCCACCTTCACAGGATAAAGGATGTGTTGGATGGTGGATTGAACCTGTCTGGGTACGAAGGTCTGCCTCGTAGAGGTCAATTCTCAAGGGCGGCTGCATGTCGCCGATGACTTAGGTGACCCAGGTCCGTCCCACAGTAAAGAGAGAAATGGAGACTCAATGTTCTTTTTCAAGGTTTCTTTTAGTTCGATAAAAATAACTCTACAAGTGTAGCAGCGGGCACGTAGCTCTAGTCCGCTGTACTCTCTCCCATATAGGTCACTCACCCAGTCCATAATTCAGTTATGGCTAGGGTCATACATGCCAATCAGTTTTTTCCACTGGTTTCAATAACAGATCCGTTATTTTAAGGCTGGTTTTTGAGCCTCCTGTGCAGCTATGCGTTTTTTTGGACTTTGCCATTTTTACCCAAAAAAGCTAGCAAATACGGATCCGTTAACAGATGGTGCCTATATGTGCCATTTGTTGATGGACCGTTTCCCATAGGGCCTCATGTTAAAAAGCGTATCCGTTTTTTACAGCACCTAAAAAAACGCTGCTTGCAGCATTTTTTGGGTCCTGTTAAGAAACGTATAGCAGAGCAGTGACACTTACGTCCCTTGATCTGTTAACAGCATCAGTTTTTGGACTTAAAATTCTAAAGTTGAAAAACTGATGCAAATAACGGATCCAGGATTTATGTGTGAACCTAGGATATGTGTCCTGTCTCCCCGACTGCAGCCTTCTCTGCCTGGAGTCTGCGATCACTGAGAGGTTCTTCCAGGATCTTGCTTAGTTGATGCATGCTGCATCCTGATTCAATTTAAAGGGTCAATACACTCTGACCTGAAAGTGCCTCTTAGTCTATTGCTGAGAGGTTCAGTGTATATAAGGCACCCTTCCCTTAAGAGAGGTGCCTGAGCAATGTTTCCTGTCCTTAGTATGCTGCTTGTTCTCACAATACTTGCCTCATACCTTGCTCTTGTCTCATACCATGTTCCTAATACTTTGCCTTGCTTTAGTGCCTGCCTCAAGTGAGTCTGCTACTGTACATCAGTTGGTCTGTACCTGCCTCAAGCAAGCATGCCAAGTCAGCCTGTTGGCATCTGCCTCCAGCAAGCCTGCAACGCCAACCAGCATGCCTCCTTCATCGGTGAGCCAGTATCATGCTTATATCCATCTGCATTGGATCTTGCTCATGCTGGCCCTGTCAGTGTCAGAAGCTGTCCCATCCACATGACAGCCTACAAGCTCCACTTAAGAAACTTTGTAATTGCCAGACCTTGTCCGTTCCTATGGGAGTATACCGAATAAAGAATGTTCTTTTATTCAAATCACTGTCCTGACTGTTCTTGTCCACTAGATCAGCTTCCACAGACCATCTGTGGTCCAGTGGGTCCACTACCCATGCTCCTGCCATGGGGGCACGTAACACACACTTACTATCATCTGGTCTCTAAACATTATCTAAACAGGCTTCTGGATGGGAACATTCCTATTATTTGCAGTCTTTATAAACATTATTACTATTATCCTATACTCTATGTATGCATATGTACGAAAATATGCTTGTATCTTCGGAGGTAAGATTCCGGCCACATTCTTACGTAATCAAAATTACATACTGTCATGGCCAAAAGTATTGACACCCCTGCAATTCTGTGAGATAATACTCAGTTTCTTCCTGAAAATGATTGCAATCACAAATTCTTTGGTATTATTATCTTCATTTAATTTGTCTTCAATGAAAAAAACACAAAAAGAATTGTCCTAAAGCCAAATTGGATCTAATTCCACACCAAACATAAAAAAGGGGGTGGACAAAAGTATTGGCACCCTTAGAAAAATCATGTGATGCTTATCTAATTTGCGTAATGAACAGCACCTGTAACTTACCTGTGGCACCTAACAGGTGTTGGCAATAACTAAATCACACTTGCAGCCAGTTGACATGGATTAAAGTTGACTCAATCTCTGTCCTGTGTCCTTGTGTGTACCACATTGAGCATTGAGAAAAGAAAGAAGACCAAAGAACTGTCTGAGGACTTGAGAAACCAAATTGTGAGGAAGCATGAGCAATCTCAAGGCTACAAGTCTATCTCCAAAGACCTGAATGTTCCTGTGTCTACCGTGCGCAGTGTTATCAAGAAGTTTAAAGCACATGCACTGTGGCTAACCTCCCTAGATGTGGACGGAAAAGAAAAATTGATGAGAGATTTCAACGCAAGATTGTGCGGATGGTGGATAAAGAACCTCGACTAACATCCAAACAAGTTCAAGCTGCCCTGCAGTCCGAGGGTACAGCAGTGTCAACCGTACTATCCGTCGGCGTCTGAATGAGAAGGGAATGTATGGTAGGAGACCCAGGAAGACCCCACTTCTTTCCCCGAGACATAAAAAAGCCAGGCTGGAGTTTGCCAAAACTTACCTGAGAAAGCCAAAAACGTTTTGGAAGAATGTTCTCCCTTTTAGGGCAAAGGCATCAACATAGAGTTTACAGGAGAAAAAAAGAGGCATTCAAAGAAAAGAAAAAGGTCCCTGCAGCCAAACATGGTGGAGGTTCCCTGATGTTTTGGGGTTGCTTTGCTGCCTCTGGCACTGGACTGCTTGACTGTGTGCATGGCATTATGAAGTCTGAAGACTACCAACAAATTTTGCAGCATAATGTAGGGCACAGTGTGAGAAAGCTGGGTCTCCCTCAGAGGTCATGGGTCTTCCAGCAGGACAATGACCCAAAACACACTTCAAAAAGTACTAGAAAATGGTTGGAGAGAAAGCACTGGAGACTTCTAAGGTGGCCAGCAATGAGTCCAGACCTGAATCCCATAGAACACTTGTGGAGAGATCTAAAAATGGCAGTTTGGAGAAGGCACCCTTCAATTATCAGGGACCTGGAGCAGTTTGCCAAAGAAGAATGGTCTAAAATTCCAGCAGAGCATTGTAAGAAACTCATTGATGGTTACCGGAAGCGGTTGATCGCAGTTATTTTGGCTGAAGGTTGTGCAACCAAGTATTAGGCTGAGGGTGCCAATACTTTTGCCCATTTTTGGAGTTTTGTGTGAAATGATCAATGTTTTCCTTTTTGCTTCATTGTCTTTTGTGTTTTTTCATTGAAGACAAATTAAATGAAGATAATAATACCAAAGAATTTGTGATTGCAATCATTTTCAGGAAGAAACATGGGAATTATCTGACAGATTTGCTGGGGTGTCAATACTTTTAGCCAATACTGTATGAGTAAGCAAAAGATAAAAGAGGGATATGGAGTGGGCATTAGGCTAGGGTCTGACATGCATCAGCCCTCAGCCTGCCGAATCTGCTTGAAACTTAGTCACTGGCAGGCTCAGTGTATAACGTTACCAGCAGGTAACGCTATGTGCCGCCTGCCTATGCATTGCTATGATAAGTCGATGCTTACCACAGCTGCCAGCTCCACAGAGAATCTCCAGATATGCGCTGTTGCTGAGTGCACAAGAAATGCTGTTTGCAGCATTTTCCTGTGCGCTCTGCAATAGCACAAATCCGGTCCTTGTAAGAGGAGCCGGCAGCCTCGCTAAGCTGCAGGTGACTATAGGGATACATAGGCAGGCGGTGCATAGCGTTACATGCTAATAACACTATGCACTAATCCTGCACTAAGCTTGAAGCGGATTCAGCAGGCTCAGAGCTGAAGCAATTCAGACCTTAGCCTTAATGATTCTATTATATAACAGAAAAAAAAAAGTAATGAAAATGATAACATTTTATGAAACACAAAGTGATCAAACAAAAGTAGAAACATTTAAAGGCGTGTAAAGGGGCCTTTAAAGATACTTATTGTCTTTTGTGGTAGGGGCGTGTGAAGCAGGGAAGGTATTTAACAGGAAGTAAGCCGCAGGATCTGTCAGAACTTCAGGGGAACACAGATACCTTCAGTGGACAACGCAATGGCGGCGTCTATATGCAGCATCGGCGATCGGTATCCACTGTTAAAAATATCCGCGTGCACGTGCGGTGGGTACCTGTTGCTAGGCACAGTGGCGGTGTGTAAAGGTACCTTTACTCCACAAGATAATACAGGCTTAAATTCAACCATGAACCATATAAGCTAAGACTGATCAAGCAACTATGAGATATAAGAATAAATGGATTAAAAAAGCCAAGTATTAAAATGCAGGGTAAAGACCCTAAGGATTATAGAGTGGCTATACTGCACCAAAAGGAAACACAAATAATAAGGAGAATAAAAATGATAAGGACAAGAAAAAGCAGGTAATAATGATAAAGCATCAATGTAATTAAAATAACAAAGCAATATAAATACCAAATCCTAAAAGGTGTGTGACCAAGTGATGTTACCCATAAAGATATAATGTAAATGGATAAGGCAAGAAACCCCTCACGTTTCGCTAATAAAGATGGCTTCCTCAGGGGTGCCATAGCGGAAAAAGAGGGGCCACACGACTGTTTGTACAAAGTACAAGACACTATGGAAAATCCAATGAAATTAGTGAGGCATTTCATCTACTGTATGTGGCTTCCCATTACGAGGTATCTGAACTGGAAGACCCCGGTCCTGCTCTGCCACCATCTACATTGAGGTAATCTGACATAAGGTGAGGTTTAAATATTAGCGCATAGGACTGTCCAGATGGCTCTTATGCTTTTCTTTGATCAAAAACAGTGTTTATTAAGTATTCCATGTAATTTTTATGTTGAATAACTTTTTTCTTTCTTATAGCAGGGTACATTGCTCATTTTGTTTCTATCTTATGTTTTTTTCTGCTAAATTGCCAAAGTGTTCACATTCTCCTGTCCTGAGTTGACCCCGGGGTCTGATCCGGTGACATCTGGTTGTGCGGTCAGTTTCTCCCTCAGTTGGACCATAGAAGATTTGATATCAGTCCAACCGCTGTTACTTATCTTGTCTTTCCGTTTCCTTAACTTTCTGTTTTATTTCCACTCAGCTGTGTTCACTTCCTTGTTCTGTTTGCCTTACCACATCTTGGGAGGGGCTCCCGCTTTTTTGAGCCAGACATATCATCTATATAGCTCCCATGGTAGTGTCTGAACAGTTAGGCCCGATCCTGCCCCACCTACCCTGTCTGACACAGGGTGAGGTTTTAATTTTATTGGCCAGGACCATCCCGATTGGGGTACACCTTTTCTGATTAAAACCTGTGTTAACTATGTTATTTCTCTTTACTATTACTTTTTACTTTCAGTCAGGTGTATATTCATTTTGTTTCTATCTTGGGTTTGTTTTGTTAAATGGGTACAGAGTGTACACTACGTCGTGTAGCCGAGAGCTACATAACCTCACTGCCCATACAGTAAAGAATACAAAATCTCACTGCTCCTATGGTAAAGAATCACACCAATATTTACTGCCACATCTGTTTCTCTTCTTCTTATAGTAATAGTTATACTTCACGTCATTTGTCTTATTTACTGCATTATTCTGTGTCCTGTTTTGTTAAAATTGTGACTCTTTGGATTTTGTATTATACCTGCCTGATGAAGAGACCTGAGGAGTCTTGGTAGCTTTTATTTGTTACCATCTGCTCACTTAGCCATTAGAAGGCATCAACCACTGAGGACTTTTATTTTTAATATTTTTCTACCTACTGGCTGACACGGTACAAAGATGTATTTTTATGTGATGATAATTAAACCTTCTTTCCTCCAGACATAGAGGATGCCTCCTTATCCCCATTGCAGGCCTATGTGTAGAAAGATCATTATACAGATCTCTGTACTGTCCCCTCATATATTTGTTCAGTGTAATAAGATCATTCCTAAGTCTTCATTTTTCAAATCTGAATTCCACAAGTCTAATAACCTGTCCTAATATTGCAGACCTCCCCAATTCTTCAATAACCTTGGTCGCTCCTCTCTGGACCCGCTCTAGTTCAGCTATGTCTTTCTTATACACCAGAGACCAGAATTATACACAGTATTCTAAAGGCCCCGTCACTCTAGGCGAGGTCGCCGCCGATTACATAGGCGACGTAGGGGCGTGGCCTATCGGCGGCGACATCGCCCCTACGTCGCCTTATGTAAAGGGGCGATGTCGGCACCGCTGGGAGGTCACCTGGTTTCAGAGCAGTGCTTTGAAACCAGGTGACCGATCTGGGGCGATGTGCACACATCGCCTCATGTAACCGGCCGCTGGCGAGCTGACAGGCGGTGGGAGCCATAGGCTCCCATTGTCCTGCATCGCTGCTGGGGTTTTGAGAAAACTCAGCGGTGATGCAACCTGTCAGATCGCCGGCGCGGCGCTGTCGGTGTCACCCCATGTAAATGGGGGACTGCGACGCTGGCGGGGCGCAAAAACGTGCACGCCCCCGCCAGTCGCCGCCGACATCTACAGCGCCGTAGCAAGGTGTGACAGCACCTTAAGTGTGGTCGCACTAGTGACTTGTATAAAGGTAAAATAATTTTATTATCATGAGCATTTGTCTCTTTTAATATATCCCATTTTGTTCTTGGCCTTAGCAGCAGCTGCTTGGCACTAGTCACTGAAGTTAAGTTTGCTGTCCACACATACACCCAAGTTTTTTTCAATGACAGTTTTACCAAGTGTTTTACCATTTACTACATAATTGTATATTTAATTTCCTTGGATCTAGTGCATGACCTTACATTTAGCTACATTAAACTTCAATTGAGAATTCTCAGCTTCAGCCTACTAAATAAATTCCTCAGTAACATTACATTATTATTGCCCTCTATCTTGATTACCATGAAGCTTTTAGTATCATGAAGAGTTTAGTATCATCTGCAAATATTAAAATTCTACTCTGTATGTGTAGCACCCTGGCACCTTGGTTGGGGCATCACAGAACCCTTGGTACATAAATGGAGTGGAAACAGCAAGCAGCACTCACAAGAAACACAACACCTTTTAACACCTGTTTCACCCCAGGCCTCTAGGGGGAGCTCCACTGGTCACCCTGAGCCAGTTCCCCCTATAAATAGGGTCCTGGAGGGAGCAACACCAGAGTGTGCAGACGCTAGGAGAGCTGCAGGAAGTGTGCAACCTCTGGTACTAGAGTCATACTAGGCCCAAACCAGCACACCAAGCAAGTGAGAGACCCTTGTAATTGGGGTCATAGGAAAGGAGAAAGCACCTCTCAGGGACACAAGAGTTATCCTAACTCTCGCTCACCATCCGGTTACTGGAACCGAGCTGTGAGAGCTACCATGCCAGCCACAGAGAACCAGCACCTCTAACAGGGAGTTTAGCCCCCTGTTCACCTGAAGCACCCACCGACGAGAGCCCAGGGAAGAAGATAGACGTCATATCATCCCTTTAATAGCGCCCTCAGTGCAGTTAACCCAGGTGAATCACGTTCCACCGAACGTATAACCCGGTTTGGCAGGATTTCATGTCCACCTGACCCCACCAGACAGATAAGGAAGCCTACACACTGCTTGCTGTGAAACTCCAGGAGTGTCAACCTCATCACCCGGTCTGAGTGTACCTGTTGCCACCAGTAAAGGTACCTAAAAGACTTTGTGTGTGTGTCTGCACCTTATTACTGGACCTAACCTGCAGTATTGCAAGCGC
>JARQOC010000001.1:37788742-37803175 GCA_033576535.1 Allobates femoralis | reverse complement strand
GCTCCAGCTCCACCTAAGTCCAGGTCTTTGCTTACTGCATCTGCTACCTGTAACCTGCTTTGCTGTATTCTGACTGTATCCTGGCTGGCCAGCAGCGTTTTTGGGTGCATTAAAAAAAACGCATAGCATTATTTTAACATGGGGCCCTATGGGAAACTCATCCGTTAGCGCATGGTACATATAGGCACCATGCGATAACACATGGGTTAACGCATAGTGTTTTTTAGAAGCAAAAATTGTATTTTGCAGAAACAGAATCAGTTTTGAAAAGGCAGAAAAACTGACTGCCAAGTGTGACCCTAGCCTATCAGTGCCGAGAGGAACAGCACCAGCTCCAAAGTTGAGTATGGCTAGGGTCACACTATGGCAGTCAGTTTTACTGCCTTTTGAAACCTGATTCCGTTTTTGCAAAATGCTATTTTGGCTTCTAAAAAACATTAGCGTTAACATGCGTTAACGGATAGTATATATATGTACCATGCGCTAACGGATGCGTTTCCCATAGGGCCCCATGATAAAAAAAATGGTTTTGCGTTTCTTAGCAGTGCATTTAGCCACTGCGTTTTTTGCATGGAAGCCTATGGATCCATTAAAACCATCAGTTTTTCAAGAAATCTAAGTTGAAAAACTGATGCTTTTAATGGATCCAGGGCTCAAGTGTGACCTTACACTATGTGTTGTTATTTTAAAAGGGGGAAAAATACATTTTAAGAAGGCATTGTCCGCATAGTGGACAACCTCTTTAATACTCTTTTAGATTCAAAATTCTGGACTGTGTAATTTCTTTATATGCCATTTTAGTAGTAACAGTCTTGTTTTTCCTTAACCTCAAAATTATCTGCATAGACATAAATATTAATATTCTGACTGCCTGTAGCTGACACTAGAGGGAGCCAAGAAGCTGTACATTGTATTCAAAAGAAGACTCCCTCTAGTGGTGGACTGCAAAAGTCAGACAATAAATTCTTTACCCATGCGAGAGGTTTGGATAATAAATCAAACCTCTGAGTGCTTGAAAATATATTAGGAAATCAATCAGTCCTTCATTTTGAACTTAAACTTAATAGTAATTAAAGTTTAGAGATTCCTTTTAATTCCTCTAATTCCACCTTCTTGGCTTGTTCCTACCACAACAGACCAAACCACTTTATACAGTTGCTGGCAAAAAAAATATAGCAACCTGGAAGGACTCTGTAATAATATCTGTATTTTAATCAAGTCACTGACCATTACATATCTTCTTCATCCTTCCTTCAAAGTCATTAATCATCTGTCTGGTTTCTTTTAATCAGAAAGTATTTGGATTGGAGTAATGGTAACCGGTATTAATTGAAGTAATAACTGAAAATCCATCACAATTATAGAAACCTGAGACCATTCCAAGTAATGTTTCAAATATTACAGGAACATAAGGAAAATGCTACGTGTGAAGAATGGTATCCGACCATAGGATGAATGATTTCATAATCCATGAATCTCCTATTTGATAGACATGGACTTGGAAAGTGCCTTTAATAACATCTGCTCTATGTCTTATTGCTCAACCTCCTATGTCAGACCTGTACCAATAAGCTATCGAATAATTCTGTTTACTTTAATATAATTATTAATAATAATTATTATAGCGCCAAATATCCCATGGCAAGTTACATGTGAAAAGGGGCATACATAGACAAGTACAATAAACATGAGCATTACAAGGCACACATAAGTACAGAAGGAGAGAGGACCCTGCCCGCGAGGGCTCACAGTCTACAAGCGATGGGTGAGGATACAGTAGATGAGGAGAGAGGACCCTGCTCACGAGGTCTCACGTCTACAACGATGGTGAGGATACACAAAGAGAGTAAGCTGGTTATTATTAAATTATTAATATAATTATTATAAGCGCCATTTGGTTCCATGGCGCTTTACATGAGAAGGGAGACAAGAACAAGTACAACTAAATCTAGGCGATCAGGACGTACAGTACAGGAGGGCAGGACCCTGTCCACGAGGGCTCACAGTCTATGAGGGGTGGGTTAGGATACAGTAGGATGGGGGATGTTGTGCGTGGTTTAGTAGACTGAGGATCACTGCAGGTTGTAGCTTGTCAGAAGTGGTGGGTCTTAAGGTTCCTTTTCAAGGTTTCCACGGTGGGCGAGAGTCTGATGTGTTGGGGCAGAGAATTCCAGAGTATGGGGGAAGCACGGGAGAAATCTTGTATGCTGTTGTGAAAAGAAGAGATAAGAGGGGAGTAGAGAAGGAGATCTTGAGAGGATTGAAGGTTGCGTGTAGGTAAGTACCAGGAGACCATGTTACAGATGTATGGATTAGACAGGTTGTGGATGGCTTTGTATGTCATGGTTAGGGTTTTCAACTGGAGCCTCAGGGCAATAGGAAGCCAGTGAAGGACTTGGCAGAGAGGAGAGGCTGGTGAATAGCAGGGAGGCAGGTGGATTAGCCAGGCACAGAGTTTAGGATAGATTGGAGTGGTGCATGACTGCTAGAAGGGAGGCCAGAGAGTAGGAGGTTGCAATAGTCAAGGCGAGAGATGAGTAGGGCGTGCATGAGTGTTTTTGCAGTTTCTTGGTTAAGGAATGTGCGTATCTGGGAAATATTTTTGAATTGGAGTTGGCAGGAGGTCGCACGGTCTTGGATTTGTAGCTTGAAAGAGAGGGCAGAGTCGATGATCACCCCGAGCACCGATGTTTTATTTATTTTACTCACCTATATAGCACTATTAATTCCAAAATACTTGCATGCATTATCATCACTGTCCCCATTGGGGCTCACAATCTACATTCCCTGTAAGTATGTCTTTTGAATATGGGAGGAAATCAGGGAACCTGGAGGAAAACCCTGCAAACACAGGGGGAACATCAAAACTCCTTGTAGATGTTTCCTTAGTGGGATTTGAACCCAGGACCCCAGTGTTACAATGCACCAGTGCAAATCACAGAGCCACCGTGCCGCCCAACCACGGGAAGGTCAGTCTGCTCCCAGCAGATCAGATTAGCAGCAACACCATCATTAAAGTGAACCTGTTACCACTTTTTCCAATATAAGTGCATCAACCACCAGTAAGCTCTTATGTACACTGTGTGCAGAATTATTAGGCAAATGAGTATTTTGATCACATGATACTTTTTGTACATTTGTCCTACTCCAAGCTGTATAGGCTTGAGAGCCAACTACCAATTAATAAATCAGGTGATGTGATCTCTGCAATGAGGAGGGGTATGGTGTAATGACATCAACACCCTATATAAGTTGTGCTTAAGTATTAGGCAACTTCCTTTCCTTTGGAAAAATGGGTCAGAAGAGAGATTAGACGGGCTCTGAAAAGTCCAAAATTGTGAGATGTCTTGCAGAGGGATGCAGCAGTCTTGAATGCCAAACTTTTGAAGCTGATCACTGAACAATCAAGTTTCATGGCAAATAGCCAACAGGGTCACAAGAAGTGTGTTGGGCAAAAAAGGTGCAAAATAACTGCCCATGAATTGAGGAAAATCAAGTGTGAAGATGCCAAGATGCCATTTGCCACCAGTTTTGCCATATTTCAGAGCTGCAACATTACTGGAGTATCAAAAAGCACAAGGTGTGCTATACTCAGGGACATGGCGAAGGTAAAAAAGCCTGAAAAACGACCACCTTTCAACAAGAGACATAAGATAAAACATCAAGACTGAGCAAGAAATATCTTAAGACTGATTTTTCAAAGGTTTTATGGACTGATGAAATGAGAGTGACTCATGATGGGCCAGATGGATGGGCCAGAGGCTGGATCAGTAAAGGGCAGAGAGCTCCACTCACAACAACCAGCAAGGTGGAGGTGGGGTACTGGTATGGGCTGGTATCATCAAAGATGAACTTGTGGGACCTTTTTGGGATGAGGATGGAGTGAAGCTCAACTCCCGACCTACTGCCAGTTTCTGGAAGACAACTTCTTCAAGCAGTGTACAGGAAGAAGTCGTATTAAGAAAAACATGATTTTCATGCAGGACAATGCTCCATCACATGCATCCAACTACTCCACAGCGTGGTGGCCAGTAAAGGGCTAAAAGAAGAAAAAATTAATACATGGCCCCTTGTTCACCTGATCTGATCCCATAGAGAACCTGTGCTCCCTCCTAAAATGTGACATCTACAGGGAGGGAAAACAGTACACCTCTGGGAACAGTGTCTGGGAGGCTGTGGTGGCTGCTGCACGCAATGTTGATCGTAAAAGATCAAGCAACTGACAGAATCTATGGATGGAGGCTGCTGAGTGTCATCATAAAGAAAGGTGGCTATATTGGTCACTAATTTTTTGGGTTTTGTTTTTGCATGTCAGAAATATTTATTTCTAAATTTTGTACAGTTATATTAGTTTACCTGGTGAAAATAAACAAGTGAGATGGGAATATATTTGGTTTTTATAAGTTGCCTAATAATTCTGCAAGTAATAGTTACCTGCACAAACAGATATCCTCCTAAGAGTCAAATCTAAAAAAAAACCACCCCAACTTCCAAAAACTATTAAGCTTTGATGTTTATGAGTCTTTTGGGTGATTGAGAACATAGTTGTTGACTAATAATGAAAAATAATCCTCTAAAATACAACTTGCCTAATAATTCCGCACACAGTGTAGCAATTGTAGAACACTGTATAAAAGTCTGCAGACCAATTTGCATAACATAAAAAAAGACCTTTTATTATATTCCCCTATGGGGCGGTCTGGTTGGATGGGCGTCACTAGTCTTGGTTCGAGTGCCTCCCATTTCTTGTGATTGCCATCTTCCTTCCCTGCTTCATGTGAATGATGCATCAAATGTCATCAAATGGCGCATGTGTTAACAATAAAAACTGATAAATATATACGTAGTCATACAATAGTAGTCATACACAATTTAAAAAACGATCCATGGAGCAGGATCATGAGCATAAAAAATAAGAGGTAGATAGTTAAGCATAGTTATATAGTCAAAGGATGGAAGGATGGAACAGTACCTAGAGTCCATGTTACCACTGGTATACATGCCAACACAGAAGAAGAATAAACACCTTCAAAATGTTGTTCCTTCCTTCTTTAATTTTCTGAGATAATGTTCTTTGTGTTTTCATTGGCTGTAAGCCATAATCATCAACATTAACATAAATAATCACTTGAAATAGATCACTCTATGTAATGACTCTATATAATATATGTTTCACTTTATGTATTGAATTACTGAAAAAAAAAATTATATCTTTATTCATTGAGATGCCCCTGTACTTTTGCCCCTTACCCTGCTCCGGTAAGCTGATATCTCTGAGGCTTGTTAATACCTGTATTGATGTTCTTGCTTTGATCCTTTCGGTCTGGAGACCGAATCGGACAATAAGAGCAGGGCACATCACTGGCAGGGCTGCCTCTCTGTGAGTGACAGCAGTCTGGACATGCATGCCCAGATCACACTTTACTCTCTGCTCACCCTCCACCAGTGACGTGCCCTGCTCAGTATGTCCCATTCCGGTCTGCAGACCAGAAGGATCAAAGCTAAAATGACAATAAAGGTATTTAGGAGATTACAGGAGCAGAGTAGGCAGCAGAAGTATATTGGGAAAGTGTTAGTTAGGACAAATGAATGGTAATCACATTAGTAGTGGAAAACCTCTTTAAGGAAGAACCCCATACAGTTTATTTTTATATTTATTATGTATCCATCGTCTAGAAGGAAAATGAGCATTTTTATTGAGCTGATGATAGAATCCCTCCACTAGTGGGACCACCCATGCCATGCTTGACTCTCGCGACCCCACCTCCTGTAAGGGGTTTTCTAATAGGACAACCTCTCTCGGTGCACTATTTCATCTTCATCCATGCACACTTGTTTTTCAGGTTCCCCCTGCTTGCTCATTGTATTTTCCAATAACATTAATGTCTCCAATCTCTGTTTTATTTTAAGAATACCATTATTTATTTTGAAATCAGAACCGAGACATTGAGATCCTCATATTCTCTCTATTGTTCCCTGACATGGACCCTAGGGTCAAGCTAAAAATAATAACTGTCAATATGTTGGATATATGGAAAGTTCATGTTAAAACTCAAATGTGCTATTCACGGCTAAGGTTGAGTTGGCTGGGAATTCCAGGTCGACAGCAGATTCTTGTATTCCTCACTTGTCTGATCTCGAGCCAAAAACTCTTTTTTCTATAAATGAATTTATTTGGACTTTTTAGTAAAACTATTGTTTTAATCAGCACCCGGGCAAGATCCAGCAAGCAAGATGAACCTCAGAAATTACTGACAGTGTAGAAAAACAGAGCATGCTGTATTTACAGAAGTAGCTTAACGTTGCCTTTATATTTGGACGTTCATATTCTCATGTTCCTGGATTGAGCATCCTGCACTGCAGAACGTGTTGGTGCTATATAATAGCAAATAGAATTTGTTTGTCCTTTTTACTTTTCCTCTTGCTTGACATCTTCTGAGCTGTGTGGATTTGAGACAAGTTTTTTAAAAAAAAAAAACATGAATTTCCAACCCTCTGCCGGGAGATGTTTACACTGTAAATGTCTTCATGTGGTCACCCGGTGCTTCCATGTGATTGTGGCTTCTCGAAGTTGTCTCTGTGTGACAGGTTTTGATATAGGATTGTAAGAAAGGGAGTCTCAGTAAAATTGTTTAGTTAAGGTAAGGGTGGACAGTTCTGTATTTTGACTCTTCAATGAGGGTTAATTTTCATTGTTGACTTTATTAGACGTATGTCTGAGTTGGCCTCTCTACCGCCCCATTGTATGGGAACTTGGATGTCTGGACCCTCAGCTTTAGTGGGGGATCTCACTGGTGGCCTGCCCAGACCCATGGCCCCGAGGGAGACATCGCCAATTAAGGGTTTTAATCTTTATCATGTGACGTCACCTGTAGAGCCTGGCGACTAGACACCAGCGGCCCCAAGCCCTCCAGAGGGTGGGGTATTGCGGCTAGGGTGGAGCAGCTCCCTACAGGTAGAGCTAATCCTCCGAGGCAATGTTACCTGATGCCGGCACGATGCAAACCATTAAGAAAAGTCGATGGAGCGGGACAGAGACACAGAGGCACTTCACTCTTCCAGGTACTTTACTTGTAAAAGCCAATTGAACAAGATGGTGGTACAGTTAACAGTACTCCAGGAGTACGGCCGGTCGAGCAGTTGCAGCAGAATGCAGAATCTGTGGAAGTCTCTGGTGGTACCTTCTTGGATCTACCTTTTTCCTGTCCCTTTTCTCTCTCTCGTGGCTGCTTCTTGGGCAGTAGTACGTCCAGGGATGAACACCCTGAGAATGTCTTCGGAGCCGGATGAGTACGGTCGGAGGGTGAACACTCCAGGCCACATTGTCAAACCCGTGTAGTCCAGGTGAACAAGTCAGGACCTTTCTGTTTGGGCTATGTCTGTCTCTAGCTCTCTTTTGAAGCCCCCTTTCTCTCTCGGGTAAGCTCCCGTTCTCGTCTTTCCTCGGGAAGACGCTCCTGAAGACTCCCCGTGTGTTCCAACTTACTCCTCTCACACTTTCTCACCAACTCCACACTCTGGGACCTCCCCGGTTGTATTGGTGGGCGTGTTTTGGGATCAGATCTTTCCACAGTGTTCTGCATTCTACTTACAACAGGGATGACCACACAATCATCTTTGGGTGTAGTATCCCACTTGTGATGCCTGACCAATGAGGCGCCACATTCCCCTTGATGGAATATACTCGTCCGCGAGTATGGTGTTACAGGGTTTATTGGAAGAGTAAAAGTTTTTAAATTTTCTGTAAACACTAACGGGTAAACATATTTACAAACAAGCATTCTTCTTCCATTTATGGGAGGCTCAGTTCTTTTAACGTTACTAAACTGTACAAAAGCTAGCTACTATAGACCTCAGGGTCCTTGGGTCACCTCTTGGCTAAGATCTTACTCTCCGGTTCATAGTGCCTTTCTTTTTACACAATCCACTTTAAACAACAACATTATCTAACTTTTCATCGCCACACGGGGACGGTAACTGGCCCGCGCAATCATTGTCCATCACAGTCCAGTGATCTATCACTGCCAGGCCGCTTTAAATGACTACATGATAGCACACAAGAGTCTCTGGCTAAAACAGGTTAATAGTCCAGGCTCAAACAACATTATGCTCTCATGGGAAGAAATAGTTCTCATGTAAGTCTATGTGTCTCCACTAAAATCAGGGAATTTTACAAAAGTTCTTCAATACAAGGTAAAAGAAAGCAAAAGTTCACACTGCTGCAACAAAACTGTTCACATTTTAAGTCTGTGGTTATAAGAGGTACATAATTGCAGGACGCACGAATAGCGAACCAACCAAGTGGCCCAGCGTGTCTCTCATAAGTTACCTTGTCTCCACAGTACACATCCCGGTCTGGGTCACCACGACGCAGATGTGACTCAATGTCTCTACGCACCACAAAGATTTCTTCACGCAGTCCTGGCTCGCATATGAATCCCCTCCATCAGCGTAGTTAAACGACAGTATGGTGCCAGTCTTTCGTCATTCCAATGGCAATGGGTGGTGTCTGGGGCTTCTTCCCTTACTCTACGGCTTTCCATCTCTTGTTGGTAGTGCTCCTCACAACGTCTTTGCAGGGCTTCCTGGTCGGACTCTCTTACAATGGGGTATATTCTGGTGCTTGAATGCGGTGTAACGGGGGTCTCCAGAAGGCAGTAACAACTGCGACTCAGCATTGGCACAGCAACAGGTAGCCTCCGCTGGTCAGTCCACCATGCCAGCTCCTGGGGTACGATCTCCAGCAGCTCCAGGATGGTAAAACTAATTCCTCTTCCCCTCAGTGGAGTCATCCTCGGCTAGGTTGGTGATGTTATCCAGGCCGTCATCAACCTCCTCCACAATGACATCCGGTTCTTCCTCCAGGGCTTGGGTCTCTACTGCCAGGGTGCTAGCAGGAGCAGCGGGCAAGTGCTTTGGGAAGTCAGTTTGGACTCCTGCCTCTTGAGTCTGAACAGGTGGGATGGCGGACAAGAGATCTGTTACAGCCTGGCAAGCGGCTGCGGATTCTCTCACTCTCCTATCCACGGCTCTGCCCCTTGAGCCCCGCGGATTGCTCTCACTCCACTGCCATACTACCCACAATAGCGTCTCGATAGTCGGCTTTGCAAGTCTCGGAATGCGACCATCTAGTACTCGGCATCACCCTCATTCGTTAGCAGGGACGGGGCTTCTGAATCACTGCTGGCAGCACGGGCGTCCTGTTCCACTTGTTGGAGAATGTCCGTCCACCTGGTTGCCATGTTGCCGGGTATGTCGTACTTTCTATTGTGCCCTTCTCTTCCGGCTGTCCATTTATGGGTGTGTAATGGCTTCCCAGGGGCTACTTCCATTGGGTCGCCCCACTGATTAATTGATGGCCATAGGGGCGGCCAAACATTTTCGCGCCTCCATCTAGGCCTGCTTCTGAGGCCCACCCCCGGGCCTACACATGGTCCTTTACATAGTCAAATCGTCATCTTGGGGTTCCCGGTAAAATGGCGGGATCCAGTTCTCATTGCCGTACAGCAGCGGTAAAAGTTATTTTTCAGTCAAAAAGTTCAAAGTCCAAAGGCACACATTACCCGGTAGCACCCGGCACGCGATCTGTGTTTGTGACGCCAGAAAAGGGGACTATCTGTATCACCCCAGGGTATGGGAACTCGGATGTCTGGGCCCTCAGCTTGGTGGGGGATCTTACTGGTGACCTGCCCAGACCTGTGGCCTCGAGGGGAGACAGTCGCCAATTAAGGGTTTTAGTCTTTATCACTTGACGCCACTTGTAGTGCCTGGTGACTAGACACCAGCACCTCCACAGTCCTCCGGAGGATCGTGGTATTGCGGCTAGGGTGGAGCAGTTTCCTACAGGTAGAGCTAATCCTCTGGGGCAGTGTTACCTCATGCCGGCACAATGCAAACCATTAAGGAAAGTCAATGAAGCAGGACAGAGACACAGAGGCACTGTAAAAGCCAATTGAACAAGATGGTGGTACAGTTCACAGTACTCCAGCAGGACAGCTGGCCGGGTAGTCGCAGCAGAATGCAGAATCTGTAGAAGTCTCTGGTGGTACCTTCTTGGATCTACCCTTGTCCTGTCCCTTTTCTCTCTCTCATGGTCTGCTTCTTGGACTGTAGTACGTCCCAGGGGATGAACACCCTCAGAACGTCTTCAGAGCTGGGACGAGTACGGTTGGAGGGTGTAGACACCAGGCCGCTTTGCCCTCTTTTTAAGCCGCCTTTCTCTCTCGGGTAAGCTCCCTTTCTCCGTCTTTCCTCGGGGAAGACACTCCTGAAGACTCCCAGTGTGTTCCACCTTGCTCCTCTCACACTTTCTCACCAACTCACACTAACTCTGGAACCTCTCCGGTTGTATTGGTGAGTGTGTTTTGGGATCAAATCCTTTTCACAGTGTTCTGCATTCTATTTACAACAGGGATGATCACACGCTCATCTTTGGGTGTAGTACCCCACTTGTGACGCCTGACCAGTGGGGTGCCACACTCATGAGGTGCCAGGGCATAATGGCAACAATAGTCATTGTGGTCTCTCCGGCTGGCAGTCCGTCCTCAGCAGAATAAAAAGGGGCAGCAATTGTGGACAGAGTGCAAGATCAGCCCCTCTTATTAAACTATGTCCAGACTTCCAATGCAACAGAAATACTCACTATTAGGCTGGGATCACATTGGGTTATGGATCCACATTTCCAGGCCATCGCAAATACCGGACAGCGATATTTGCATGCGCTGCCTGGAAACGGAGGCCCATAGCAACCAAATGCTTACCTTAATAGCAGCCGCTGGACAGCTGATTTCTCACACAATCAGAGTTCACATATATTTGTGACACCTGACTTTGCAGGGCGCGACATATGAACACAGGGGGAAAACATGCCTTTTACAAGGGCCACAAGTGACTGTAGCTGGCAAACAACAACTTCAATAGAATTTAGATAGACTCTATAGGCAAATATAGTTTTTACTAGACGGTGGCCCATTCTAACACATCGGGTATTCTAGAATATGTATGTAGTTGACATGATGTGACTGACAGAACTTGTTCAGTCAACGTGAGTGAACTACATATGTATAATATACATATAGCAGCGCTATGGTATATGGTGGTACATTACACTACATGTATAGCAGCACTATGGTATATGGCGGTACATTACATACATGTATAGCAGCCTATGTATATGGCGGTACACTACAGTACATGTATAGCAGCGCTATAGTATATGGCGGTACATATACGTACATGTATTGCAGCACTATGTATATGGCGTACTTACATTACATGTATAGCAGCCTATGGTATATGGTACATACGTACATGTATACAGCATATGTAATGCGTACATTAAGTACATGTATGCAGCCTATAGTATATGGTGTCTTCGTACATTACAGCACTATAGTATGTGTACATACGTCAGTGCACTAGGTATATGGCGGTACATTACAGTACATGTATAGCAGCACTGTGGTATATGGCGATACTCCGCTCCCCGCGGCCCCCCGCTCCTCCACAGTAAAAGTAAAAAAATCCTCAGTGAGGATACTCACCTGTCCGCTGACTCGCTCCACCTCTGTCTTCAAGGTCCTACAGGCCTTTAGGACCTGTCCTTGCCCTGGAAACCGATTAGCTGATCGGTCACATGCCAGGGAGGGCATGATAGAGCAGGGGGCAGGATGGTGACGGGGAGGGGGGGGGTCAGGAAGGAGGCAGGTGGGCAGGATGGAGCTAGGGGGCGGGGCAGGATGGAGGTGGAGGAGGGGCAGGATGGAGGCGGAGGGGGGGCAGGAGGAGGTGGAGGGTGGGCAGGATGGAGGTGGAGGGGGGCAGGATGGAGGCAGAGGGGGGGCAGGATGGACGCAGAGGGGGGGCAGGATGAAGGAGGGGGCAGGGCGGAGGCGGGGGGAAGGATGGAGGCGGGGGAGCAAAAACAGCGGGGGGAAGGATGGAGACAGGGAGCAGGATGGAGCAAGGAGGGACAGGATGGAGGGAGCAGGGCAGGATGAGCCAGAAGAGCAGGATGGAGCCGGAGGAGCAGGATGGTGGCTGGGGGGGCAGGATGGTGGCGAGCAGGGCAGGATGGAGCAAGCGGGGCAGGATGGTGGTGGTGGGGCAGGATGGAGCCGGTGGGGCAGGATGGTGGGAGCGGGGCAGGATGGAGCCAGAGGAGCAGGATGGACCAGAGGAGCAAGGTGGTGGCAGGAGGGTAGTATTGGATGGTGGCGAGCGTGGCAGGATGGAGTGAGCAGGGCAGGATGGAGCCAGAGGAGCAGGATGATGGCAGGATGGTGGCTAGTGGGGCAGGATGGAGCAAGCGGGGCAGGATGGTGGCGGGGGGGGCAGGATGGAGCGAGCAGGGCAGTATGGATAGAGCAGGGCAGGATGGTGGCGAGCGGGGCAGGATGGTGGTGAGGGGGGCAGGATGGAGCGAGCGAGGCATGATGGAGCTGGAGGAGCAGGATGGTGGTGGGGGGGACAGGATGGTGGAAGCAGGACAGGATGGAGCGAGCGGAACAGGATGGTGGCGAAGGGCAGGATGGTGGTGGGGAGGCAGGATGGAGCCGACAGGGCAGGATGGAGCCGGCGGGGCAGGATGGAGCGAGCGGGGCAGGTTGTAGCCGGGAGCAGGGTGGAGCCGAGGGCAGGATGGTGGCTGGGGCAGGATGGTGGCTGGGGGGGGCAGGATGGTGGGGGGGCAGGATGGTGGTGAGCGGGGCAGGATGGAGCGAGCGGGGCAGGATGGAGCGAGCAAGGCAGGATGGTGGCGGCTGGTCAGGATGGAGCCAGCGGGGCAGGATGGTGGGAGCGAGGCAGGATGGAGTCAGAGGAGCAGGATAGAGCCGGAGGAGCAGGATGGAGCCAGAGGAGCAGGATGGAGCTGAAGGAGCAGGATGGAGGTGGGGGGGCAGAATGGTGGCGAGCGGGCCAGGATGGAGTGAGCGGGGCAGGATGGTGGCGGGGGGGCAGGATGGAGCGAGCAGAGCAGGATAGAGCGAGTGGGGCAGGATGGAGCAAGCAGGGCAGGATGGAGCCGGAGGAGCAGGATGGTGGCGGGGGGGGCAGGATGGTGGGTGCAGGGCAGAATGGAGCAAGCGAGGCAGGATAGTGGCAGGGGGCAGGATGTGGCGGGGGGGCAGGGTGGTGGCAGGGGGCAGGATGGAGGAGCGGGGCAGGATGGAGCAAGCGGGGCAGGATGAAAAGGATGGCACTCACCACAAAGCTTTCCGTGATGCAAGTTCCTTTTTCCACAGATTTGGAATCCGGGGTTACAAAGTGCAGGGAGAGGAGGAGTGCGAAGTGGACTACGGGCGCTCCGGTTCACATGCTAACGCTTCAACGGGTCCATTGGAAATTGGTTGTTTTCTCCCAGTCTCCTACAAACACGCCCCCTCCCCCACCCTACGCTATGGCCAGCCACCTCCAGGGTTCCTACAGGCCTGCCCCCTCCCCGCTCTCAGTATGGCCATCCTTCCCCAGGGCTCTTACAGCCCGCCCCAGCCCCTAATGTCACCACCTAACCCCATTGTACACTGCAGTCCCCAGTGCACTGACACACTCTGCTGAATCCGCTGCTGTGAAGGTGATTCGGCACACTGTGTCAGTGCAGTGGGGAGCGCTGTATGTGCGTGGGGCTCACCCTGTGGACTCTGTGTAGAGGAGCCGAGGTCCACACGCCGCAGCCCTGGTCTCTGTACTGTGGAGCCCGATTTTTCTCTTCATACCTCCAGTACTATGAAAGCATTTAAAGCACTGACTATACCGGCGATGTGATACTCACTTTACTCGACCGATCTCTGCAGCTTGCTCCAACTCTAGTGCCTCTGTGCTCTGCCAGCCTTCAGTCATGTGAGCGTCGCTGCAGAGTGACGTCATCACCATGCACTGCTCACAGGACCAGACGCAGGTATAAGCAGATTGCGGGGATGGCGCTGGCAGCAGGAAGTTGTGAGAGAGGTGAGTATGCTAGTTATTTTTTTAAGTGTGCGCTCTGTTGAGACTCTGTGTGCCAACATGGGGGGGGTCTGTGCCAACATGTGGGTCTGTGCCAGCATGGGGTGGACTGTGCCAGCATGGGGTTGACTGTGCCAGCATGGGGGTCTGTGCCAGCATGGGGGACTCTGCCAGCATAGGGGGGTATGTGCCAGCATAAGGGGGGTCTGTGCTAGCATGGGGGGACTGTGCCAGCATGGTCGGGTCTGTGACGGCATGGGGTGGACTGTGCCAGCATGGGGTGAACTGTGGCAGCATGGGGGGTCTTTGCCAGCATGGGGGGCTGTGCCAGCATAGGAGGGACTGTGCCAGCATAGGGGGGTCTGTGCCAGCATGGGGGGCTGTGCCAGCATAAAGGTGGTCTTTGCCAGCATGAGGGGGCTGTGCCAGCATGGGGGGACTGTGCTAATATGGGGGCAGCGTGCCAACATGGGGGCTCATGTATACCAG
>JARQOC010000001.1:37733301-37782702 GCA_033576535.1 Allobates femoralis | reverse complement strand
AAGGCAATAAATCCTGCCTACTCTAATCTAAGTACTCCCTGCTATATGAACTCTCTGTGAACTCATATGTGCCACGTATTCCACCCATGGGTCTTATATAACAGGGGTCCCCAACCACCGGTCCGCGGACCGGGACCGGGCCGTCGGAGTCTTGGTGCCGGTCCGCGGCGAGCTGCCGGCATCCCCGCCCCTTGTGATGTCCCCGCCCACTGCAACCCTCACCTCCTGATGCCGCTCTGAGCTGAGGCCTCTGCCTCAGCTGCGTGCATATGTATGAGGGGAGCTGTCGACGGCTTCTCTCGTACATATGCACGCAGCTGAGGCAGAGATGTGGCTGAAGTTTTTTTCATATCTCGCGCTATTTCCAAGCGCATCACGTGATGCGCTTGGAAATAGCGCGACTTATGAAAAAAACTTCAGCCACGTCTCTGCCTCAGCTGCTGCTGTACGAGAACACATAGTCGGCTGGTGGCGGGAGACCCCGACAGTGACTACGGTCACAGGAGGTACTGTGGAGACCTTGACATTGCCCGTTACAGGGGCTCAACAGGTGAAACTCCAGGGGGAGAATTATATCCAAAATGGCGCCGCTGCCATTACGGGGAAGCATGCAGCGCCTGTGATGTATGAGGGAGGAGGAGCTTGTGAGGAAGGGCTGAATAACAATATGAGAGCCGAGCTGCCTAGCAATATCCTACGGGCAGAGGCTCCATGCTATTCACAGGACTCTTCTCTCAGTGCCCACAGTGTAAACACTCCTCCATACAAGGAAACCGATGTAGGTCCTGTCTGCTGTACCCCCACTCAGCTTCCAACTAGAGGGACAATCTCTTTGACTAGGGGTAACAACCTCCCACTCTGCCAGGGTGCTTCATGCTCCTCTGAGAGGGATATATCAGTGCACACAATGGAGAGGTTTGATATCCATCTACTATACTCCACGCTAAAAGATATACCTACCAAACATGATATGGCGCAGTATGTTAGCAGGCTGGAATCATCCTATAAGTCTGAGCTCTCCACCTTAGGGTACCTTTACATACAGAGAAATTGCTTGCAACTCACTGCTGTACGAGAGAAGCCGGCAGGAGCAGTAAGCATCTGTGTGAGTGTCTGTTTCAGGGGCAATGTCTGTGTGGGGGGGTGGATTGAACTGGGGGCAGTATGTCTGTGTGTGGGGCATTCAGGGGTCAGTGTGTGTGAGGGGGTTATACAAGGGGCAGTGTGTGTGGGGGGTGAGGTTATACAAGGGGCAATGTGTGTGTGGGGGGGTTATACAGGGGGCAATTTCTGTGTGTGTGAGGGTTATACAGGGGGCAATGTCTGTGTGTGTGAAGGTTATACAGGGAGCAATGTGTGTGTGGGGGGAGAATTTATGCTATATGGAGGGATGTGATGCTGCGTTATATTATATGGAAGGATATGAGGTTGCATTATACTTTATGGAGGGATGTGACGCTGCATTGTACTATATGGAGAGCTGTGAGGCTGCATTATATAATATGGAGGGCTGTGACGCTGCATTATACTACCGTATATGATAATAAGATGTAGCGCATCTTTTGAGGAAACAGGGCAGTAAACTCCACCCCTTCTCCATAGCCCCACCCCATAAGTTCAAAGCCCCACCCCACCGGGCCCCGTAAGGACGGTGTTGCATGAAGCCGGTCCCCGGTGCAAAAAAGGTTGGGGACCCCTGTTATATAAGACCTGATGGCATGATGTGGCCAGCTAATTGCAGTAATGCCAACAGGGCCACGGCATTACTGTGTATGGCAGCCAATCCCTGCATGTTGATTGGCTGTCAAAAACCTGTAAAACGTGGGGTGGGGACTCAAACATGGTGTACAAGTACCTGTGATACTCAATTGAGTATCCAGCAGTGTTGAACTCAGTCATGCACTACTTACCAGCCAGATCTGCTCAACTCCAGTTATCAGGTCAAAAGTAGTACATTTTTGCTCCACCCTGAATACTCAACCTTAGAATTCCAGAGACATGGGTATTTCTGTCTTGCTAATTTTAGGCTGCATTGTATTATTAACCTGTGATCAATGCCTTCTTGGTAAAGACCTTGGGTCAAAGTCTCTGGAACTGTATGATGGATTTAAAAAGCAAAGAATATCTTGTAATTGCAACTTTGGACTGGTTGGATGTAAAAAGTAGCAATCACAAGTATTTAAGGTAAGTCTATGAGGGCCAAAATGAGGCCTCATAGACTTACACTGCAAAGTGACTTTCAGCTTGCTCCAGCAAACACTAGAGCAATACAGTAGGTCACAACTTGCTTCAGACCTATCAGAATGGTGTTGACAGAAGGGGAAGACGGTGGTGAGCAAGTGTAAGGCTAGGGTCAAGGAGCTTAGATAGGCACTACTTTAGCGATGCAGTAAAAAAAAAGTGCTTGAAAAAACTACACATATTTTGTGAAAATACAAAGAACAGCCATAAAACTCTTAAGAGGCACGGAGGATTAGTTATGAGGAAAGTTAAGAGTATTACATTTATTTATTCTTGAGATGAGATGTCTAAGAGAGAACATGATTAACCTGAACATAAATGGCCCATACAAAAAGTATGGTCAGAAGATGTTTCATGTAAAATCCCCTCAAAAGACAAGGGGGTACACCTTCCAATGGGAAGAAGACAGATTCAATCTCAAGACAAGATAAGCCTTCATTACCATGAGTACTACCAATCTGTGGATCAGTACATCTCAGGAGCCAGGCATTGTGGGAACTGTTCATAGGTTTTAACAGGTTTGGATTTTTTGATGTGGCTGCATATATGGAAATCACATGACCCCATGCTGTGAGTGTTCAAAGCACTGCAGTCACACAGAGTAACTGCTGACTTTTATCACAAACTTAAACAACTTCTGTAATTCACTTAACAGAAAAAAAATTGTAGAAATCCTTATCTTATCATACAGCACAACACTTTATTAACATAACCATGTATCATCTTATCTGATAAGTATTGGATTTTTAGGGTCACACATAAATACAGAATTGCGTTCACCCCATCCAGATCCGGATGTGGTGAACGCAATTGTCTTCTGACATTCAGCAATCCGGGAGCTTAGGCATGGTTGTTTTAGGCGTTTGTGTGATATGGGCAAAAGTGCCCTCTTGCAAGATAGTAACGCTGCGCATGCCCAAGCGCTCTGTGCTGAGTGTCTAGCCTCGGGTGACATCATAGACATGCACAGAGCAGCAATGAGGACTCTGATGAAGCGTGCATGACAATAAGATCTGCAATATTCTCTTATAGTAAGTGGTTTTTCTGTACCATAATGTTTTATAGAACGCTGTATACACTTCTGCACATGCTTGAACTGATGCACTTTATGCAACACTTTATGTTATGACATGATTGTATGAAAGGCTAAACTTATGAAGTATATGAATGTACAATAGTTGGATTATTTAATGAGACATGGATTGTGGAAATACTATTTAACTGCTCATTTGTCACTTGTTTCTTGCTTGAGAAAGGTGGAGAAATCCACCGAAAAGTGGACAAACATATCTCTCCTCTCTGTAACCTCCACTTTTGTTCTCTGTTTCTTGAGGATTCTCTTTGGATAGCCCCTCTCCTCCATTACACCCAGAGTCACCTCCAATTTCTTGTCATCTTTCACAATTCTTTTTGCCCTCAGAAGTTGGCTAAAAGGTATTGCCTCAATCATTCTTCAAGGATGATGACTAGAGAAATACAATAAATTATTTCTATCTGTCTTTTTAGAGTGGAGTTCAGTACTCCACCCTCTATCCTATTTTACTACCAACACATCCAGGAAATGCAACTGATCACCAGAACTCTCCATTGTGAATTTCATTGTTGCATTAATGGTGTTCAGGTACAAAAAGAAGTCCTTCAGTTGAACACTTGTACCTTTCCAAACCAAAAAAATGTCATCAATTAAACAGCGACACCTAGAGGAAAAAGCGAGGACTCCAAACCCCAGAAGAGTAACTCAACACCAAGCACTATAGATACCCCTGTGTAGGTAAGGTTCATCCTGCCACTGTAAAGCACATAAGGGAATACTACCATTAAATGAAACTAATGGGCGCTATCTATTTACGTTATAGAAATCAGTCTTCAAGCAATAATAATACAAGGTACATCTTATCATCCCAGCCTGAAGTCGCTTTTTGATTCACTGCAACAAGGAGAGGAAAGAACAACCCTGGTTTAGATATTAGTATTGGCACTTTAATTGGTCTAATAAAAGAGCCTGGACAGTTTTAATTTTAATTTTATTTTAAAAAATGTTTTTATTTTTGAAATTTATTTCAAATTTTATTTCTGACAATATCATTCTGATACAAATATATTTTTCAAACCATAAAAGTTTGGTATGCGCTAGATCATTACACCTTCTCTATAAAAATTAACCCCTTCATGACCCAGCCTATTTTGACCCTAAAGAGCTTGCCATTTTTTGCAATTCTGACCAGTGTCCCTTTATGAGGTTATAACTTGGGAACGCTTCAACGGATCCTAGCGATTCTGAGATTGTTTTTTCGTGACATATTGGGCTTCATGTTAGTATTAAATTTAGGTCGATAATTTTTGCGTTTATTTGTGAAAAAATCAAAAATATGGCAAAAATGTAGAAAATTTTGCAATTTTCAAATTTTGAATTTTTCTTCTGCTAAACCAGAGAGTTATGTGACACAAAATAGTTATGAAATAATATTTCCCACATGTCTACCTTACATCAACACAATTTTGGAAAAAAAAAATTTTTTTTGTTAGGAAGTTATAAGGGTTCAAAGTTCATGAGCAATTTTTCATTTTTCCACCAAAATTTACAAAACCATTTTTTTTAGTGACCACATCCCATTTGAAGTCCCTTTGAGGGGTGTACATGACAGAAAACACCCAAAAGCGACACAATTCCAAAAACTGCACCCCTCAAGCTACTCAAAACTACATTCAAGAAGATTATTAACCCTTCAGGTGCTTCACAGGAACTAAGCAGATTGGAAACAAAAAAATTGATATTTTAATTTTTCTAACAAAAATGTTCTTTTAGCCTCAATTTTTTCATTTTCACATGGGCAACAAGATAAAATGGATCCTAAAATTTGTTGGGCAATTTCTCCTGAGTATATCAATACCTCATATGTGATCATAAACCACGGTTTGGGCACACGGCAGGGCTCTGAAGGGAACGAGCGCAATTTGACTTTTAGAGCTAATTTTCCATTCAAAAAGTGAAATGGCGCTCCTTCACTTCTGAGCCCTGCCGCGCGTCAAAACAGTGGTTTTTGACCACATATGAGGTATCGGTGTACTCAAGAGAAATTGCCCAACAAATTTTAGGATGAAATTTATCCTGTTACCTATGTGAAAATGAAAGAATTGAGGCTAAAAGAACATTTTTGTGAAAATAAAGTACTTTTTCCATATTCACAGATCAATTTGTAAAGCATGTCGGTGTTCAATATGCTCACCACCCATCTAGATAAGTTCCCTGGGGGGTCTAGTTTTCAAAATGGGGTCACTTGTGGGGGAGCTCCAAAGTTTAGGCACACAGGGTCTCTCCAAACGCAACATGGTGTCCGCTAACAATTTGAATGGAAAATCAGCTCAAATTGTTAGCGGACACCATGTCGCATTTGGAGAGCCCCTGTGTGCCTAAACATTGGGGCTCCCCCACAAGTGACCCCATTTTGGAAACTAGACCCCAGGGAACATATCTAGATGCATTGTGAGCACTTTGAACCCCAGGTGCTTCACAAATTGATCCGTAAAAATTAAAACATACTTTTTTTTCCACAAAAATGTTTTTTTTCATTTTTATGGATTAATTTGTGAAGAACCTGGGGGTTCAATATGCTCACCACCCATCTAGATAAGTTCCCTGGGGGGTCTAGTTTCCAAAATGGGGTCACTTGTGGGGGAGCTCCAAAGTTTAGGCACACAGGGTCTCTCCAAACGCGACATGGTGTCCGCTAACAATTTGAATGGAAAATCAGCTCAAATTGTTAGCGGACACCATGTCACATTTGGAGAGCCCCTGTGTGCCTAAACATTGGGGCTCCCCCACAAGTGACCCCATATTGGAAACTAGACCCCCAGGGAACATATCTAGATGCATTGTGAGCACTTTGAACCCCCAGGTGCTTCACAAATTATCAGTAATAATTAAAAAGTACTTTTTTTTCCACAAACATTTTTATTTTTTATTTTTACGGATTAATTTGTGAAGAACCTGGGGTTCAATATGCTCAACACCTATCTAGATAAGTTTCCTGGGGGGTCTAGTTTCCAAAATGGGGTCACTTGTGGGGGAGCTCCAAAGCTCAGGCACACAGGGGCTCTCCAAACGCGACATGATGTCCGCTAACAATTTGAATGGAAAATCACCTTAAATTGTTAGCGGACACCATGTCGCATTTGGAGGGCTCCTGTGTGCCTAAACATTGGGGCTTCCCACAAGTGACCCCATTTTGGAAACTAGACCCCCAGGGAATATATCTAGATGCATTGTGAGCACTTTGAACCCCCAGGTGCTTCACAAATTGATCCGTAAAAATTAAAAAAGAAAATTTGTGTGAAAAAAAAGTATTTTTTTCCTTATTACGTATCAATTTTTGAAACACCTGGGAGTTCACAGTGCTCACTATGCATCTAGATAGGTTCCTTGGGGGGTCTAGTTTCCAAAATGGGGTCACTTGTGGGGGTGCTTCAATGTTTAGGCACACAGGTGCTCTCCAAACGCGACATGGTGTCCGCTAACAATTTAAGGTGATTTTCCATTCAAATTGTTAGCGGACATCATGTCGCGTTTGGAGAGCCCCTGTGCGCCTAAACATTTGAGCTCCCCCACAAGTGACCCCATTTTGGAAACTAGACCTCCCAGGGAACATATCTAGATGCATAGTGAGCACTTTGAACTTCCAGGTGCTTCACAAATTGATCCGTACAAATTAAAAAAGAAAATTTGCGTGAAAAAAAGTATTTTTACCTTATTACGGATCAGTTTGTGAAGCACCTGGGGATTTAAAGTGCTCACTATGCATCTAGATAGGTTCCTTGGGGGGTCTAGTTTCCAAAATGGGGTCACTTGTGGGGGAGCTCCAATGTTTAGGCACGCAGGGGCTCTCCATACGCAACCTGGTGTTTGCCAACAATTGTGTGCCTAAACATTGGAGCTCCCCCACAAGTGACCCCATTTTGGAAACTAGACCCCCCACGGATCATATCTAGATGCACAATGAGCACTTTGAACCCCAGGTGCTTCACAAATTGAGCCGTATAAATTTAAAAGAAACTTTTTGTGAAAAAACATACTAGTCTAGTAGTTGCAATTCACAGCATAGGGGACCCAAAACATTTGGGTCTCTCTATGCTGAGGATTCCAGCCCCTAGCTGCCAAGTTGTACCTGGCTGGCAACCAAAAATACGGCAAAGCTCCATGTCATTTTATTTGTAGAATTAAAAAAAAAAATGACATGGGGCTCTGCCATATTTTTGGTCCAGCCAGGTACAACTGAGCAGCTACAGACTGCCACCAGCCCCCAGCTGCCTCATTGTACCTGGCTGGCAACCAAAAATACAGCGAAGCCTATTTTTTCTATTTCTAGAGTTATTTCTAGAAAAAAAAAGACATAGGGCTCCGCCATATTTGTGGTCCAGCCAGGTACAACTTGGCAGCTACGGACTGCCACCAGCCCCCAGCTGCCTCATTGTACCTGGCAACCAAAAATACAGCAAAGCCTATTTTTTTTATTTCTTAAATTATTTCTAGAAAAAAAATGACATAGGGCTACACCATATTTTTGGTCCAGCCAGGCACAACTTGGCAGCTACGGACTGCCACCAGCCCCCAGCTGCCTCGTCATACCTGGCTGGAACCAAAAATGCAGCGAAGCCTATTTTTTTTTTTATTTCTAGAATTATTTCTAGAAAAAAAATGACATGGGGCTCCGCCATATTTTTGGCTCAGCCAGGTACAACTTGGCAGCTACGGACTGCCACCCCAGCCCCCATCTGCCTTGTCATACCTGGCTGGAACCAAAAATACAGCGAAGCCTATTTTTTTTTTATTTCTAGAATTATTTCCAGAAAAAAAATGACATGGGGCTCCGCCATATTTTTGGTCCAGCCAGGTACAACTTGGCAGCTACGGACTGCCACCCACCCCCAGCTGCCTCGTCATACCTGGCTGGAACCAAAAATACAGCGAAGCCCATTTTTTTTTAATTTCTAGAACTAATTCTAGAAAAAAAATTACGTGGGGCTCCGCCATATTTTTGGCCCAGCCAGGTACAACTAGGCAGCTGGGGGCTGGAATCCTCAGCATAGAGAGGCCCAAGCGTTCTGGGCTCCCCATGCTGCGAATTGCAGCCCGCAGCCGCCCCAGAAAATGGCGCATTCATTGAAGCGCCATTTTCTGGCGCTGTACCCACGCTCTTCCAGTTGCCCTGGTGCCGGTGGCTAACTGGGTAATAAAGGGGTTAATGCCAGCTTTTTATTGGCAGCTGGCACTAAGCCCGAGATTCATAATATAGGGCCAATGTTAGACCCGCCATTAGGAATCTCTAGTACGGTAAATAGTCAATAAATACACACAGAGAAAAATCTTTTTATTTGAAAAAAAAACACAGACACAATTCAGACTCCATCTTTATTATAAATAGATCCGACGTAGTCCACAACGAAGGTCCCACGACGCTCGATCGCCTCCGACGTAGTCCATAACAAAGGTCCCACGACGCTCGATCGCTCCGACGTAGTCCTCAACGAAGGTCCCACGACACTCAATCGCCTTTGCTTTCAGATCGCTACTCTGGAGCCCGATCCGCCAGCATGGTGATCGAGCTGCAGAAAGTGATCTGACACCCCGGGCGCAGTGACCCACTATGTGCATCACTGCGCCTGGGCTGCCAGATCGCTTTCTGCAGCTCGATGCCCATGCAGGGAGATCGGGCTGCAGAGCAGTGATCTAAGAGCCTGAGCGCAGTGACCCACTATGTGCATCACTGCGCCCAGGCTGTCAGATTGCTTTCTGCGGAAAGCGATCTGGCAGCCCAGGCGCAGTGATGCACATAGTGGGTCACTGCGCACGGGGTGTCAGATCACTTTCTGCAGCTCGATGCCCATGCAGGGAGATCGGGCTGCAGAGCAGCGATCTAAGAGCCCGGGCGCAGAGACCCAGTATGTGCATCAGTGCGCCCGGGCTGCCAGATCGCTTTCCGCAGCTCGATCCCCATGTATGGGGATCGAGCTGCGGAAAGCGATCTGGCAGCCCAGACGCATTGACCCACTATGTGCATCACTGCGTCCGGACTGTCAGATCGCTTTCTGCAGCTCGATGCCCATGCAGGGAGATCGGGCTGCAGAGCAGCGATCTAAGAGCCTGGGTGCAGTGACCCACCATGTGCATCACTGCGCCCAGGCTGTCAGATTGCTTTCTGCGAAAAGCGATCTGGCAGCCCAGGCGCAGTGATGCACATAGTGGGTCACTGCGCCCGGGGTGTCAGATCACTTTCTGCAGCTCGATGCCCATGCAGGGAGATCGGGCTGTAGAGCAGCGATCTAAGAGCTCGGGCGCAGAGACCCACTATGTGCATCAGTGCGCCCGGGCTGTCAGATTGTTTTCTGCAGCTCGATCCCCAGGATCCAGCTGCAGAAAGTGATCTGACAGCTCCAGCACAGTGATCCACAGTGATCACATAATGGTCAGAGCGGCCGCCGGAGGGGTGAGTGGGAGAGGCGATCGCCGCTCCGGTGATCGGGGGGGGGCAGGAAGGGGGAAGAGGGGGGGCTGACAGGAGATGGGGGGCTGACAGGAGATGGGGGGCACTTAGGAGGAAGCGGGGGCAGTGAGGAGGAGGCGGGCGGCAGGAAGAGGAAGTGGGCGGCAGGGACAGGAAGCCGGCGGCAGGGACAGGAAGTGGGCGGCAGGGACAGGAAGTGGGGGGAGGTAAGAAAGATGAAGATGGGGCAGGAAAGAGAGGTGGGGGACAGGGGGGCAGTTAGAGGATGACAGGGGAGAAGATCGGAGGGCAGGGATAGCAGGGGCAGGCAGGGAAGCATTACAGGCGGGTGATTTTCACTTTCACTTTTGAGTGCCAATCACCGCGCCTGTAGCCGGGGGGTTGAGGTGGGGGCAAACTGACCCCCCTGGGGTGTTGTACAACTCCCCATGTACCTGCAGGCCGAGTGACAGGTCAGTGACACCCTCACTCGACCTGCAGGAGCCCGATCATTCCATGGCCCACCCCCTGGGCCATGGGTCGGGAATGAACTTGTTTTCATGGCCCAAACGGTGGGCCAAGGGTCGGGAAGGGGTTAAGTTCTATTTTTTATTGTATCAAATACCTATTTCATGCGATAAAATGCAAATTAAGTATTTAAGAATCATACAATGTGATTTTCTGGATGTCTTTTAGATTCTGTCTCCATTAGGTGAAGTGAACCTATGATGAAAATTACAGACCTCTTTATATTTTGTAGTGGAGAAATCTTGTAAAATCGGCAGTGTATCAAATACTTATTTTCCCCACAGTATATATATATATATATATATATATATATATATATATATATATATATATATATTTATATTTTTATATATATTTGTTTATAATTTTTTTTATTATTTTACAAACTGATTTTTAAAATCTTATCCCAGACAAAGATAAAAATTATCTTGTACCGGATGAGCACATCCAAAACATTGCATGGAAAAGCCATAAGCCCTAAGGTGGAGCCAATTTTTCATTTTTGGGCTCTTAGGCTATGGGCAAACAAAGGGTTTTGAGAAGTTTTTGCAAAGAAACTTGAAGGGAACTCTCCAAGTAAAACAGTTCCTAAAAGAAATTGTGTTTTTGCTAGTTTAACATACTCTTACTCTCTTTTTCTCTTTTTTCTTATTTTTAAAACTTAAAGTCAATGACTACCATTGTTTTTATTATTATTATTATTATTATTATTAATAATTGTACGGAATAACTAAAATTTATACCTCTTTTAAAACTTCACGAAAGGTTTAATACGAATTGGAATATATTAAATAATAACAAAAATTAGTAACAAAAAAAGCCTCAAACCAACTAAAAATCAAGAAAAAATGTTAAAAGGAAACAAACATCGCGGGTCATTTGTTCATGACCTTCAGTTACAAGAAAATCTTTGAAAGTTCAATTATGTTTAGTGTCATGTTTTATTGCTTGTTTTAGCTAATTTGTCTCAGAGACCGAAATGTTGTGTAACGTATTCCAGAGAGCGGGCAGTGTAAAAGTTCATTAAAATAAACTTAACATAAAACCTTGAATTCTGTGACCACCTAAGACTCCCCCTTCCCCCCTAGAACTTAACCTGAGAGGTCTTTTAAAGCTTTCTGATTTATGTCATTGTTGGCCGCATTTGAAACTTGACTGTCAATTAAGTCGGAGATAAATCTTTCGGCATAAAGCTGCCATGTTCTCGACCCACTGCTGTCCTTAAAGGACTGTTACTCTTGGAAGATCAAACAGCAGCTATTGATGAAAACAACTCCACTCACTTTTATGATCTCTCTAATGTAAATAAATTAGAAGGGAGTTTGCATTTTTGCTGACTGCATGGAAAGTTAATGGCCCATAGCATAGACCAATGTCGAATCAAAAATATCAACAAGAGTTTAGAGTCGGATCTCTCGATTAATCTTTCTATTTATTTACAAGGTTTGTGAATTTGCTAAATTGATTTAGGTAATTATAGATGAAGTTCAATCACTGAAAAGTAGTTCGAGAAAAAGAAGAGACTTGAATGTCTATTAATATGGGTAATTTAGTAATGTGTTGAAGCTCGACATTTGGCAATCTTTGAAATAGAACTTGTGACTTTTTTTAAGTGATTATGGCCCTGTAATACCAAAGACCTGAGTTTTCTCTAAATCACAAGTTATCTTCTAACTTGGGGATTGTGGATAACTTTCATATTGCACTCTCACCCATCCCTTGTAGACTGAGAGAGCCCTTCCAGGCAGTTTCCTCACTCCTCGTCTACTGTATACTCACCCATCCCTTGTAGACTGTGAGCCCTCACAGGCAGGGTCCTCTCTCCTCATCTATTATATCCTCACCCATTCCTTGTAGACTGTGAGCCCTCGTGGGCAGGGTCATCTCCCCTTACCTACTGCATCCTCACCCATCCTTTGTAGACTGTGAGTCCTTGCAGGTAGGGTTCTCTCTTCATCTACTGTATCATCACCCATCCCTTATAGACTGAGAACCCTTGCAGGTAGGGTCTTCTCTCCTCACTTACTGTACTGTCACCCATTCTTTGTAGATGGTGAGCCCTCATGGGCAGGGTCCTCCCTCCTTACCTAAAGTATCCTCACCCATCCCTTGCAGGCTGTGAGTCCTGCGGGCAGGGTCCTCTTTCCTCACCTACTGTATCCTCACCCATTTCTTGTAGACTGTGAGCCATCATGGGCAGGATCCTCTTTCTCTTCAACTACTGTATCCTCACCCATCCCTTGTAGACTGTCAGCCCTCGTGGGCAGGGTCCTCTCTACTCTCCTACTGTACCTCACTCATCTCTTGTAGACTGTGAACCCTCATGAGCAGGGTCCTCTCTCCTCACCTACTGTATCCTTACCCATCCCTTGTAGACTGTGAGCCCTCGTGGGCATGGCCCTCTCTCCTCCAGTACCTGTGTGTGCCTTGTGTTGCTCATAAATATTATACTTGTCTAGGTATGCACCCTTTTCACATGTAAACCACCATGGAATAAATGGTGCTATGATAACAAATAATAATAATTATTGTTGTATTGTTGTGGGTCTTAGCAGTTAGAAACTGCAGCAATCTGGACAACAGGATTATGCAAGGAAGGACAGGAGCCAAGCTCCAATCATTGTCAATGGGGCTGTCAGAAATAACTGAGTGATGTCTCTGCTTTTTCCATCAGTTCCATAGAAAGAAAAATAAGTGGAGACCAAAACCTGAACACCACCATGCCACTCCATTCTTGTCAGGGGTCTGCATAGCTCACTTCTTAGGATTGATGGTTTCTCCAGCCATCCCATGTAGGAAGTAGTGGATAATGTATGATGTTGGGACACCGCCTTTACTGCTTTTGTTCACAGTTCCTTACATGCTTCATTTTTTTTCTGACTTCAGAAATTACACAACAGTGACCATAATTGATGACGGTCATTTAAATCTATAATGGGGTTGTAAAGGACTATGATATTGATGGCCTCTTCATAAACTACTGAAAAGGAGCTAAGTTGCAGTAGCCAAATATGGCCACTATGTATCATACAGAGCTGTGGCATTCTGATTCCTTACACTATGTACACCTAAACTCTATGGGACTAGCTTAAAGTATTGTCCTCTTGTAGGACAACCTCTCCTTCTGATTTCATGTGTCTCCCCTGGGTACAATAAAAGAGCTTGTACTCACATCCCATGCTGGTATCAATCAAACACTGTTGATAATAGCGCTATGGGTCTCACGTTACATTGTAACATCTCAGGAGCCCTGCATCCAATCACTGCCGACTTCTCTCTCCCCGCTTTGGCCCAAAAAGAACAATTATCAGGAGGTGAGCCGTATTTACAGCATCTCTTTCTGTTGATTAACTAGTTTGGTCCAAAGGTAGAGAGAGAGAAGCCAGCGGTGATATTGAGCCGCCTGTGAAATCACAATGTCCCATGAACCACAATTACCAACACTGCTGTAATGTTGCCAGCACAGGAGGTGAGTACAGGTTCTTTTATATTACTTGTGGAAGACATGTGGAATCAGAAGGGGTTGTCCTAGTAGTGGACAACCCTTTTAACTGCTGATCGATGGGGTAATAGCTGTTGAGCCAAAAACAATCTGATATTGTTCACACCCACAAGATAGGCCATCAATTTCAAAGTTCAGAACAACCTGTTAAAGGTCGTAAAAATGGGGGATTAATTTGCTGAGAAAGTGTTCATAAAAATTATTGTTCCTGATTACTCGACCACTTATGGAAACAACCAAGCAAAGAATCACCATAATATTAAAAAAAATATGTTGTTACAGTTACTAGGGATGGGTGCTTGCCCGAGCATCTCCGTACTTGAGTTGCTCGGCGCTCGCCGAGTACAGGTGAGATGCTCAGGCACATGCTTGGCTTCCCCTCCCTGCATGTTGGCACTCTTTACAGAGCCAGCCCACATTCAGGGATTGGCTGCCACACACTGTAATGCCACAGCCATGTTGGTTGTGGCATTACAGTGATTGGCTGGCCGCACAGTGTCATCAGATCTATATCAGACCTGACGGCGCTGTGCTTGTCACTCTGATCCAGAGTCAGCTAGTGTAGGGAGAAATTCTGCTGAGCAAGGGACAGATTTAGTGTGGTTCTTAGGTAGTGTGAGTACTAGGTAGTGTACACAACACAATCCATCTAAACAAATAGTCATTTTCAGGACTAATTCAGCTGTATACAGGCAGTGTATATAGGCAAGCAGGGTATATAGCAGGCTGCAGTGCATATAGCGGTGCATATAGTGTATAAAGATTTTTTTTTTAAATGACGTGGGGTTAAGTCTAGCATTGTCACATCGCCATTGGACTCGATGGACGGTGTCCCTGCCTCGGCCGCTGGGAGGAGCCGGTTTCCTTCGGCTGGTGGCGCCGGTGACAGGAGGGCCTTGTCCTCATATGGAGCTGCTCCCGCGACGTCTGCCTCTGTCGCTGAGCGCAGCTGTGTTTCACCTCTGGGTGGTGTTGGTCGCAGAGGAGCGGGCCCTGCAGAGGTGTCCGTTAGGCGCAGCCTGCGTTCTTCTGTCAGAGGTGGCGTGGGTGGAGCCATACGTGCATCTCCATCTGGCCTGGATCTAGGGGCGGTCCGGATGAGGTCATCGGGCTGTGAGCTCCAGCCTATGGGAGGTAACTGCGCCCTTCAAATACATTGGAGCCTGTCTTGCAGACCGCCAGATATAGTTTTGGTTCCCCAGTGATAGTGTGTGTTTAGTTTCGTGTCTGACCTTGCCTGGATTTCTGACTCTGCCTCTGCCTTTTGATTTTGTACCTCAGCTGCCCTCTTGGTTTTGCCCTTGACCTTTGCCTGGATCTTTGACTCTACTACTGCCTGACGATTTTGTACCTTCGCTGCCCTCTCGGTTTTGACTCGGACATCTGACTTCGTTTTTCGAGTCTTGATTTTCCCTGGCGACCTCCCCGGCTCTGTTGCTCATATAGGCAGCTACCCCCTGGGCTCCGCTGTAATTCCAGATCCCTGTATAGGGGTTAAGGGTCTCGGGGTTTCTCGGGGTGCTGCCTACCAGCAGCTCGGCCTCACAGCGGATGGTCATCACAAGCATAAGCTAAGGCCGGCTTCACACTGCGGTGTGATCCGCTCCGGGGCTGTCCGGGATGACCCTGACAGCCGCGGACTGGATCAGCACACAGGACTGGAGGGCCAATTTGCCCTCCGGTCCGGTGTGCAGTGCACGCAGCTGCAGCCGCAGACAGGTCAGGACTTTGGCGCCCGTGGTCCTGACCTATCAGCAGTGGGAGCTGCGTGCAGCTGCACACCGGACCGGAGGGCAAATTAGCCCTCCAGTCCTGTGTGCTGATCTGGTCCATGGCTGTCAGGGTCATCCCGGACAGCCCCGGACCGGATCGTGCCGCAGTGTGAAGGCACCCTTAGCAGACAGTCTGGGAAGCCCCCAAGTGTCTGCTTAGCCTTTGCTAGCTCCTAAAATAGGGTGGACCCCACGCCAATTTTTTTTTCTTATGGGTCACCCATTTTAATAGCCAGTAAAGGCTAAATATTCATCTGGGGGCTGATATTAATAGCCTGGGAAGCTCCATGGGTATTAGTCCCTTCCCAGGCTTCTATCATCAGCCCAGCTATCTGCTTAGCCTTTTCTACACTTGAAATTTACGGGGGACCCCACACCATTTTTTTTTTTATCTTTAATGTAATAAAAAAAATAAAAGTACATCAACATTGTCTCACAAGTGAGTATGAGCCCTTATCATTTTCCCCAGGAAAATCCATTTTGTTTTTCAGTTTGTACATTTAATTGTGAATTCGCGAAAATGGTGTAATACTCAGACAACATTATTCACAGTAGTGACCTGGGAGTCAAAAATGCTTACAGGGGTCTTCCCCATGTTGTTCCCATGCCATCTGAGCACTGTTCTTTTACATTTGTGACATTTGTAGGCTTTCTGCAGACCACCGGGGGTGCTGCCAGAAAAATGCTCGAGTTTCCCATAGGTTAACATTGGGCTCGGTGCTCGGGTTGAACAGCCGAGCATTTCGATATGCTCGACCTGAGCATCGAGCACCCGACCATTTTACTGCTCGCTCATCACTAGTAGTTACAGCTCCCTGTCTATACAGGGAATGTGCAACTGACAGTATGCAAACTCTGGATGACGATTATATTATTGATTATTATTCATGCCATAACATTTGCATTAGTTTTGTAAGAGAAAGTCCAATTTTGAGTTAATTTTTTTCTTTTTGTTTCTACTTTATCGGATATATTTGCATCTGAAAATCCTTTTTTGCAATAGGATTTATTTAAAAATTTTGCACTGTTTAGTGTTTACAGTCTCATTGTTTCGCCACACCATAAACTTTGATGTGGTCAACTGTCGTGAATAGGCTAGGAGGAGATCAAAAAGAGACAGATAACAGAGTTACACGGGGTGACACTGTGTTAAAGGTATCAGGTAGCAGGATGGTAAGATGGGCTATAATGGCATTCAGGGTGGCTAGTCTGACCCTTAGATTGGGGGTCCCTGGCTTACCCTGCTGCCAGAGGTACCACAGAAGGCACCCATGGACCGGGAATCAGCAATTAACCAAGAAAGGTAAACTCCAGTCAGGATCAGCAGGAAGGCATCAGCACACACTGCACTATGACCTAACAGCACACATGGTAAAGGCAGAGTGAACTGTATCTGCAACACCCATTGGAAGGAAGTGGAACTACTTAAAGGCTGAGGGAGTGGAGAACAGAATGCTCAGGCACACCCCTCCACCTGCAGAGCTGCATAGCAATACAGCAGCATCTGCAGATTAACACTCAATGTACCAAAAGAAAATAACTAAGATTTACACTACAGCAGCAACACATATAGACTGCAAAGCAGTCAACACATGACACAAACTCCCTGTCAGACCATCTTAGCAGGTTGATGGTTTTTCAGTTAACTCATTCTGCCTCCAAAAAAAAAGAACACAGAGACTATAAAGGGCAAATATTGCAAACATATTTACCTTGTCCCAACATATGACCTACTAGTACATCATATAGTGCAGTTGCTTCCCTCAAATGGATGTACAGTTTCATCATGGTGGCCATGCGAGCTACCTGCTGTTAACCCATCATCCGCTATTTGCATGGCTAGCTGTAGTCTGGAAACCTTTCCTATTGCAATGTAATCATATGTGCAAAACCCCTGTGGTTCCTACATTCTATATCTACATCCTGGTTTGGATCTGGTTCAAAGACTCCAAACTGTAAAACTATAAGGCCTCATTGAAACAGAGTGTTTGTGCTCTGTTCTTGTTGATCCATTTTGGTGCAGTTTCTGCATCAAAAATGGATCCTCTTGTTTTGCAAAAAAGCATCACAAATGTATCATCTGTTTGTGTTGCTTTTTTGCTCCGTTTTTGGTAGACACAGACAGACTGACACATAGACAGACACACGCTCCATTACTTGCCCTTCCTGGTGATCGCATGGTGAGCTCCTACTGGGCATCAGCAGGACCTGTGGGTACGGTACTGACAGGACCTGGCCATGTGACTTAACCTAAGTCACATGGGCAGGTCCTGTCAGTACCGTACCCACAGGTCCTGCCTATGCCCGGAAGGAAGACATCACCAGGGCTCACAGTTCGATCGCCAGGGAGTGTAAGTAATGGAGAGTTGGTGGTGTGGAAAGCGCAGCGGAAAAATGGAGCAATAATTGACGCTCATTATTTTCTGTATGCGCTTTGCACACAACTAACGCCGCAGTCAAAAACGCTGACGTCTGCGCAGTAAATCGAAAATCCCATTCACTTTGCTGGCAGTGACTGAGCCATTTTTGATGCAGTTATTAAAGAAATGCAGCACCAAAACATCCAGTGTGAACATAGCCTTATAGTATTAGTATATTAAAAAAAGATAAAGTATTGGCTAACAATAATATATTAACTAATTTTAGGAAGGAGGATGGCGATTGTAGGAAGAGAGGAGACAATGGAGGAAGAGAGTAGGCACCGGATCAAGACCAGAGGCGCCATCAGACCAAACCGTGCCATCTGTAGGTGAAATAAAAGACCTTTCTTTGTGCTTTGCAGAGAGGATTACTACAGTTTACTAGAAAATTCTCTTTATTGGTGGAGGGCAGTGCTTTACATTGGGAAACCTTATGATATACTCCCACTAATTTAAAAAAAGACCCAAGTCCACCGAGTTCATCCTAAACATAATAAAATGTACAGAAAGATTGTGCCATTTCCTATATGGATGCAATAATAAATGTGAACCAACAGCTTGCCTATAATTTGTTGACACCTATATTTATATTTACAGTCATGAGTTTGCCACTTATAAGATGATGAAGGTTGGAATATGAGACCACATTTCAGTGTATTGGAAGCAACAATGACAAGAAATCTTGCAGTATATTCCCAAGTTTTGACCAACCACAATAGTTGTAAGGTGAGAAATGGCTTCATTTAGAGTGTGGTTCCAATTTTGGCCTAAATAGGAGTATATAAAGGAGAAATGAGAGAGGATGGCAGTATCAGGAGGTTATGCTGTAAATATTAGGTACAGTAAATGTCGGCTCAGTGGAGTCAGGAGAAATAGGCTTAGGCTAAAATCTACAGTGGGAAAAATAAGAATTTGTACACTGCCATATTTGCAAATGTTTCCACCTACAAAGAGTAGAGAGGTCTATCATTTTTATCATAGGTACTCTTCATCTGTGAGAGACAGAATCTAAAAAAATCCAGAAAATCCCATTGTATTATTTTTACATGAAATAAAGTACGGTATTTAATACAGTAGAAAAACAGAACTACAGACACCTTTCTTTTTAATTAAAGAGGTTAGATGTTTGCGGCAGTACTTGATCAAGTTTGCACACACTGTGACAGGGATTTTGGCCCCCTTCTCCATACTGATCTTCTCCAGATCTTTCAGGTTTGATTGTTGTCACTGGGCAACATTCAGTTTCAGCTCCCTCCAAAGATTTTTTATTGGGTTCAGGTCTGGAGATTGGCTAGGCTACTCCAGGACCCTGAAATGTTTTGTCACACCCCTGGGCCATGAGTTACTCGGAACCGGGTTTTGCTGCTTCCGGGGGAGTCATAGGGGTCGAGACTCAGCTTCCATGATCCTGGGGATCAGTGTCAAAAGTTTCTGGGGAATACATTTTAGGGAATAGGTGTTGTGACGACACCCATGGTAGCTGGCAATTTGGGGCTGGTGCTGCAGTGCCGGACCTCTGGGGATGATGGATTGACAGCTGCGGTGGTATCGCTCTCCAAGGGTGGAGCGGTTCCCAGGGCAACCGTTAATTTATAGCGATGGCAGGCCGTTGGGGTGCAGGACTCAAGGCACTGAAGCCTCCTTGCTGCACCTCTGCCTTCTGTTCCTAGCTGCGTGGAGCTAAGCTGCGAACTCTGTTCCTGCTAGACAGTCCTATACTCGTATGGAAGGCAGTGCGAGCTCTTCCCGGGTTGCCTCTTCTCCAACCACTGTCCCTAGGCTCTTCTATGCTGCTGTGCCCCAAGTCCTGTGATGGCAAGGAAGTCTCCCGTCCTCTGGTTTTGGCTGCTGGGCCTAGAGCAACTCAGACCTTGGTGTGTGGTTCTGGCGCTCTGCTCTGGGGTGAACCGTTAACAGGCTCCACTCCCCAAGCCTACTCCTTTCCTCAGACCCTTGCTCATGAGTCCCTCACGGTGGCTAGTGAGCATTCTCGAACGAGTCTCACGCTGCTCCAGTCCACAGGGTGTCTTCTACAGTCCTCCTAGCAACTGAACTGACTAACCTCACCTCCAGACAGAATTTATAGGAGTGACTTTCCTGAATGCGGGTTAGAGCTCCCCCTTCTGGTCTGGAGTCAGGAAGGTGTTTTGTGTTGTGGGTTCCCTGGTGTGCATACCCTATCTTGCTTCGAAGCATGACGCTACCCAACGAGGGAGTCAAGGCCATTGTGGCAAGCGGACTCTGGGGTGCCACAGTTTCTTACTGAGCCTCCCCTTAGTTGCCTTTGCTTTGTGTTTCGGGTCATTGTAATGATGGAACACCCAGCCATAACCCATCTTCATTGCTCTTACTGAGGGAAAGAGCTTGTTGGGCAAAATCTTGCCATGCATTACTAAATCCATCCTCTCTTCAATTCAGTGCAGTTGTGCTATCCCCTTTGCAGAAAAGCAACCTGAAAGTATGATGTTTTCACCCCCATGCTTCACAATTAAGACGATGTTCTTGAGGTTGTACAGATCGATCTTTTTCCACAGCGAGTGGAGTTGATACCATAAAGATCTGTTTTTTCATCTCTGGATCATTCGGATGGTCATTTGCGAACTTTAGATGGGTCTGGACATCTGCTAGCGTGAGCAGGGGGACCTTGCATGCCCTGCAGGATTTTAATCCATGTTGGTGTAGTGTGTTACTAGCTAATGTCTATCTTTGAGATTGTGATCCCAGCTCTCTTCAGGTCATTGAAAAAGTCCTCCCATGTAGCTCTGGGCTGATTCCAGACCTTTTCAGTATCATCCTTACCCCAAGAGGCAAAATCTTGCATGGAGATCCAGGCTGAGTAAGAATGACAATCATCTTGTGTTTTTTCCATTTTCTAATAATGGCACTAACAGTTATTGTCTTCTCACCCAGCTTCTAGCCTAGTGTCCTATAGTATATCCCAGCCTTGAGCAGGTCTACAATGGTGTCCTTATACTGCTTCTTGGTCTTGGCTATGATGGAGAGGTTAAAGTCTCATTGATTGAGTATGTGGACATGTGTCTTTTATACAGGTAATCAGTTCAAACAGGTGCAATTAATAAAGGTAATGAGTGCAGTGTAGGAGGCTTCTTAAAGAAAAATTAACAGATCTGTGAGAACCAGAATTCTTGCCGGTTGGTTGTAGATGAAATACTTATTTCATGCAAATTAATTACTTAAAAATCATACAATTTGATTTTCAGGATATTTTTTCTGTGTGTCACAGTTGAAATATACCTATGATAAAAATTACAGACATCTGTATTCTTTGTAGGTTTACAAACTTGTTAATTTCCTCACCGTACCTTGCTGCATGTGCACATGATGTCTTTATGAAACCAAGTATTTTTAGGCAACACCGCTCCAGAAGAATGCTGATGGTCTTTTCTTGAAGTGACAGCGCTAATTAGAGATCAGCAAACACCTGAGTGTTTGGATTTGGTTCAGTTCACCAAATGGCGATGTGTTTGCCGACTTGTTCGCTGAGCAGTTCGCCGAACCCCCCAAATACCAATGAAATAAATGGCAGGCATCATGAAACACATAGAAAACACCTTCAAAGGTGTCCAAAAGCTGCCAAACACACACAGACACACACAGATCATGTTGTCAGTCTCCTGCCGCTTGCTTACTTCTGGGTCCGCTTTCCCTCTCACTTACTTTCTGTCCCACCCTTTAAGCTTCATGCATATTCACTTCACTCACTGGCAATGGGTAATTATAGACGCTCATGCTTTGTGAGAGTGTCTGTGATTGGATGTTGCAATCAGACAGCATTTCCACAATCTGGATGGTGTCTGTGATGGGTTGTAATAAACATTAGTGTAAGGCAACCAACCCGGCATCACAGTGTGTAAAAAAAATATATAATGGAAAAAAAAAGGAAGGGCTCCACTTTATTTTTTGATTTCGGTATGGATAAAGCAGTCAGCTGTGAGTTGCCACCCTCAGCTGCATAGCTTTACCTTGGCTGAAAAAAGAATGCATAGGGCTCTGCCCTATTTTTAATTGCCAGCCAAGGTAAAGCTAAACAGCTGAGGGTGGTATTCTTAGAAGGGTGGGGGCCTAAAATTATTGCCTCCCCCATGCTATAGATAGTAGCCCAAAGCCACCCCAGATATTGGCACATTCATAAGAAGCGCCAATTCCTGGTGCCTTACCCAGCTCTTCCTATTGCCGTGTAGAGGTGGCAAACGGGATAATAAGAGGTTAATGCCAGCTTTGTATTGCCAGCTGGCATTAAGTCTTAAATTCTTAATGTTGGGTGAATGTTAGACCCAGCCGTTGAGAATTTCAAGTAAATAGTAAAGAAAGCACAACACAGAGAGAATACATTTTATTAGAAATAAAAACAGATCCTCTGCAATGTCTTGGTTGGAGGCTGCAGTGATGCACATAGCATCCTGTCATTGCAGCCTCCAGTCATTCACTGAATGAGATGCAAGCTGCAGCTGGTTGTCCAGTGACCACTGAGGTCACCCAAGGTCAGCTCAGATAAGCATGGTACCCAGTATGGTTAGTGGCCACCATGCTTACCTGAACAATGACATCAGGTGACCTCAGCAAGTCACCGCTTCCAGACCGGGGCTGGTGGCGTGTGATGTAGGCGGTCAGATGATTTGATTGCGATAGAAATCGCGTTACGTGACCAGATCATTTCAGTTGATCTGGTCACCACTTATGGCCTGGCTCCGTGTGCTGTCATGCTGTTCATGGGGTCATCTGAGTTCACTCCTGACGTGGCTCAGGTGTGAATTCAGATGACCTCTCACATAGCTGGCTGTCAGTGCTAGCCTGCTATCTCTGTAAGCAGATATGTGTCTGCTCACAGAGATATGAAGCAGAGCTTAAGAAGTTCCTTGTGGATTACATCAGGAGGAGGGATTTTTGTTAATTAAATAAGGAAAACAGGGCTGTCTTGTGTTTTATTATTATTAAAATGTTTTTTCTCTATACTGTTTTTTTTTACTGTTTACTCGAAATTCATAGTGGGTGGGTTTAATATTGGCCTGACACTATGAATTTCGGGCTTAGTGCCAGCTGACAATACAAAGCTGGCATTAACCCCCATATTACAAAACGTGCCACTGTCAACATGGGCGCTGGAAGAGACAGGTAAAGCACCTGCAAATGTCGCTACAAAAGAATGCATAATTTTCAGGTGTGGCTGTGGGCTGTGATTTTCAGTGTGGGGGGCCCAGAACGTTTGGGTCTTGCCACGCTGAGAATCTCAGCCCCCAGCTGCCTGCCCACTCTAAATAATTTAAAAAATAATGGGTCTCTCTGTATTTGGATTACCCACCAATGTAAAGCGAGGCAGCAGATAGCTGTCCACTTTGTGCTGAGAATCAAAAAAACTGCAAAGCGCTAGACAATTTTTTTTAAAATTATTTATTTATTTTTGTAGTACTATTATGTCAGTCAATGGATGAGGGGCCCAACAGACAATCACTGACGCTGTCACAGAGAATGGGCATCTGTGATTGGCTCCTGGAGAAACTGAAACCAGACCATACATTCTAGCATCCAGAATGTATGGACAGTTTCCAGATTACTCCAACAGCCAATTACAGATGCCCATTCTCTGTGACAGCATCTGTGATTGGCTGTTGGGTCCCTCTGCAGTGAATATCCAGTAAGTTAATGAGCGTCTGTAGAAGTATACACAGGATGGTGAGAGAGGTAAATATAATGCTGTTTAATAACTATATTCTTTCTTTTACCGCTCCCCTGCCCCCATCCCATAACTTTAAAATCTGAGTTTGGGGTTCAAACTCAAATTTGAGGCACGTTCGGTCCCAAACCTGGACTTTATAAAAAGTCCGGGCGAGTCCACAAAACCTGAACTTCGGCACGTTCGCCATCACTACTCCACTACTGTCATCTTTTCTTTGTGTTTCACACTATGGTGGCGAATGACCACGGTACTTCTTTTAACCATTTCATGGTCTCCAAAACTTGAAGTGGTTAAAAGAAGTAATAAAATACTAAACATATAACAGCAATACATGGAATTTGCCCGTTAAAGATATCTTGAGCTCATAAGTTTTGATAAGCGAGCACTAAAGTGCTTGAGTGCACGTTACTCAGGTCGGATGCTCTGACTGGGTCTACTCGAGTAATGAGTATAATGGAAGTCAATTACGGTAGTAATTGGCAGTCCGGCCATTAAGAGACGGCAAGTGACAATCCCTGAGAAGCCGGTTACCATCATTTATTGAATGGAGCTGGCTCTTTGTGTTGGATTTTTCACAAGTGAAACACCTGAGCACATGTAATACTCAGCTGAGTACAAAGCGTACCGATCAAGTACTGAGCAGTGCCAAGCATGGTAACTCATCATTACTCAGAACCCTTATAGGGCAACTAAATTTTACCCATCTCAGATATTTATTTCCTGAAATATTTCTGATGAGGTTTTGAAAAGTTTTGGAAGGTTTTTTTCCCTGAAGTGTGTTTTTTTGCAGGCTTTTCATTGGACAGTGTTTAGATTGGAGCAGATTCCATCAATATCTGCTGAAAAAAGTGACATGCATTTTTTTTCCTTCAAGTATTTTACATAGCTTGTTCAGAAAATAAAATCATTCATAAAACTCTTCCTATGAATAACAAAGTGATTTTCCTATAGAAATAAGCTGAGAGAGTTTTTCAAGAGATTTGCCCACTGGAGCCATGGGGTACTTGGAACCGGCCCTGCCGTCATCTGGGGCTGCAGGATGTCACGGTGTCGTGACCTGGCTCTGTGGTCCTGGGTGGGTCAATAAAAAGGGAAAAAAACTGTTTTAAGGCCACCGCCAAAATCGGGACCTCTGGGAATGATAAGGGTAGCAGCAAGGAAGTTGAGCGCTCCATGGGTAGGAGCCCAGGGCAACAATGTAGTAAGTGTGGTGCAGTGGATGCAGGACTCACAGGCACAGGCCGTCTCAGGCTGCCGACTCTCACATCAGTCTGTTTCCTCCCCAGCGCAAGAAACACAGTCTCAAACAGCATCAAGCTTTAACAGGGTTTTAATTTCCTTTTCGTCAGCTGGTACAATTTACAGTGGTTCAACAGCAGCTCCAGTGCGTTCTCAGCAGCCAGGATGGTTTGTCTGCAGGAAGCGCTGGCAGAGCCCGGAAGGGGAGTGGCATAATCCACCCACAGGGCTAGAGATAACCCTGAAAGGGTACACTCCTGGAGGCTCAGACCTGAATAGACCTCCTCACTGAAGCGTATCTAATAGATGCATTATTAAGAAACCACTACCAAAGGATAATGATCCTCCTCTAGCCAACACAGGACCTGTGGTTCCCCTAAGTGCAAACTCTATATATATAAAAAAGACAGCGATATTTTGATAAAGATCACGGGATGTGATCGAAACGTCAGCCTTATCGCAAAACTGTCTTTATGCACTAAAAATAAACACATATCTTCACCTTGAAAAGACTTTGAAGTGTGCAGTGTTCTTTAAGCTATATATGACATTGAGACCCAAGGGCCTCCTACACTAGCACCTCAACCATATCCATTAGGTGTGCACGCCAATCACCATCATTAATGAAATAGTCTTAGACTGCTCCTGTCAGCGATTTTGCCAATTCCGCTGACATCACATCTACAGAGAGGTGGCTTCTCCACTCTGTCAACAGGCGTCATAGCTGACATCTTGCTGATTGACAGCCGGCTCCCCCAATCAGTCAAACAGCATGATGTTGGCTGTCCTGTCCCTTCCACAGAGCAGAATGGAAAAAAAGCTGTGCAGGGGTGAACGCCGCCAAGCACAACAGGCAGGTAGATGGCAGGTAGATGACAGCTACCCGCCTGTTAGTGCTTGGGCACATTTTTTATAAACTACCTTTTAAGAACTGGTGCCAATTGACTGGATATACCTAGACAGGCAACATTATGAAAACCCAGATGACCTCATTATAGGCTGTCACTAGTTTAAGAATTGAAACCGGGCATGACAATAGACTACGAGACTTTCACCTTTGTATAGATACCGTTCAGTCCGGTGGTGTGCAAGTGCACTAGGGTGTGCTCACTTTAGTTAAAGAATATCTATTAAAGTCCATCAATAAAAAAGGACACTCACCCATTTCAGGGCTGAAGGTCACTATTATTGCTGTGAATACCCACTGAAAAAGGTGAGTGCCCTTTCTTCTTACCGTAATTGATGGTCTTTCATTATAGGCTCTTCTCAACTGATTAATATTCTCATTTCCTCGGGCCAATCATTGTGTATTACCTGGGAGGTTAAACTGAGCACGTCATCTGCCACTATAGAAACTAATACCATAGATGGCCTTGTACCAAAGATGGTGAGACTTATAAAGGTGTGGGGGAAGCACAAGATCGAGTAGACAGAACCAATTTTGATCGTCAACTCTTTATTTCATGGTCATGTTGCTTTACCCAAAGTTAGAAGGTCACCACCTTTAGATCTACCAGTAAGTGAAAAGATTATGTAAGTATTCTCTTTCTTAAATATACAAAGAAAACTTTCCCTCTAGCCGTGGGGGTGAGTGGTGATTATTTATGAGCTGACTTGTAAATTTCAAAAAATGTCCTCATCCTTTCCGTCTAAAGGTAGCCATGTCCATGACAATCCATAGTTGACAGCCCATTAAACGTGCCCTAATCTAGACCGCGGCATCTGTCATCAGATGCAGAAATGGAAACTCGAGGATTACAGAATTGATTGTCCACCATGTTAGCACGTTGCGTTGTCCTCTCAGTAATTTCAGTTTATCAGTGAATTTCCTATCCATCAACTCACTGCTCATTGGACGGCTTTAGCAAAAACGGAACTAGAAAGCGGGACAATGCATTATTTATAGCTTTTAGCCCCACTCTCTCCATAGATATCACTGTCAATTGTCGGGTGCGATATGTCATTTGTCCAAAGCACAATCATTTTTATTTAACAAATCCCTCTTTTCCTTTGCAAGCCAATAACTCAGGGCTAAAAAAAAGTAACCCAATACTGCATTAGAAGTAATATATCTTGTAAACCTAGGACCTGGAGGGAGAAAACCATTACTTTTCGTCCTTTTTAATGCCAGTACCTGGGATTTTCCCACATGCTTTGTTTTGCTTAATACGGAGTTATTGATATGACACGGCTGGTCGTGACATTTGTATCTACGTATAATCCCTTAGATACAATAACAGAACCAGATGTTCAGTGGAGTCGGATAAATACACACAGTAGCTCCGAACAACGTGATATCTTATTTACATACAAGAATAGTTTGTCCATACGCTCTGCGCAATGTATTGTTATGGGGTTATGTCTCTAAATCTCTTAGATATGCACATCGGTGATGAGGTGGAAGGAAGCCATTGTATCCCATGATCATACTAATTGCACCTTTGCAGAAACAAGGGATGGGGAGAACTAAAAACAGTTTTCTTAACAAATTTTTGAACATGACTATAAATTGATATAAAAGGGTAAAGGAACACTTGCCTGGAAAATCAAGTAAAAAAACACAACATTTAAATATATATGTCGGCACTGCCTCTCCCAGGGATCATGTAACATTATTATGTCAATCTCCTTTTCTATGGACACAATTGACTTCCTGAGGAAGTGAAAGAGCAGTGCAGCTCTTGCTGCCTCTGGACGTTTTTGATTTGTCTGAAGGAGCGGAGAGCAAAGCCAGCTCTGATTGGCCACAGGGATGACATGACATAATAATGTCACCCAATCCCCAGGAGAGGCAGTGCTGGAACTGGAGGTGAGTATTTTATTATCATTATTATTGTTATTTTTCTATTTTACCGTGTGTGTGGCACCCCTGCAGTTTGGTTGTCACAGTGGTGTCGCCTCTGTAACCAGTGGTGGTATCATGTTTAGAGGTAACTGGAGCTCCATACACTAAGTAACCCAATGCATGCACACACAGCCTGATCCCTCACCAGAAGGGGGGACACAAACACCTTGTTTTTAGGGGTGTCTCATCCTTCTGGCTGGGGGGAGGGATTAGAGAGAGAAGTAGAGAGAGTGTGAGGAAAGGAAGGGAAGAAGAAGCACAATGAGACAAGAGCTCCTGGGGTTGGAGCTGCACAGAGCTCACTCCATAAGATAAGAGGAGAACCGAGTCCTAGGCTTAATGCAGTGGCCACTGCTTAAGCTAAGATTTCTACATTTTCTTTAGATTCACAAGCAGTTTCTGCCATGTCTTTTTTCCCTATGTCTTTTTTAGCTGTGCAGACAGCCTTGATATTCACATTCAGCCATTATGCTATTTCCTATACATATACTGTCTAGTGTTGCAGCGGATTTTCACTTTAAAAATTGGAGTCCTAGGCTGTCCAGGGATTACAAACCCTGGAGGCAGAATCTGAAGACCAGGAGACTGCAGGTCTGCTGGTCATCTGCATAGTCCCAGGAGCACAGCATTATAAAGAGCCCAGAATTGTGAAGATTAGAGCAGCTTGTAAGGGTTCACATTGCCTGCTGGCTGGAGAAACTACAGAGAAGAAAGGATAGCAGGATGTACAGAATAGCTCACAGGCATCTGAATCTCCAAGCAGATAAAGCAGAGAAGGAAGGCATATTCTCCCATGTGGTAAAGTGGACTCCAGTTTCTTCCAGACTGACCAGACCCTGGACATGGTCAGCAGTACCCATAGATTTACCCAGTTAACAAGCACAAGTAAAGGTATAAAGACTGCATTCATCTGCCTCCTTGTCTCTGTCTGCTGCACTTCTGCACTTCTCACTACAACCTCCATCATCACCCCTACATCCTTACTACCCCAGCAACCTTCTCTGGCTGAGAAGAGTAAAACACCAAGCTGTACCCGACACCTATTCTCTGGGAGTGTCTCTATGCAGAGCTGGCCATCCCTATCCAGATACCTCAGCTTGTGCCCCAAACTACCTACTAACTCTAATCCCCTGTAAATACTCCCCTTGACAAATGTTCTCCTGGGCAAACGACACCATGATATAGACTGCCTACCGAGTATCCTGGTCCTTACTGTGTGATACATGGGAAAATATAGAGATTGAAAAGGGGTTGTCCAAGTATTCAGTCAAACTCCTAACCAAAATACAAAATAAAAGGGTAATTTGGCACCTAAAATGTATTTTCAAAATATCTGTCTTTACACCCTAAGCATTTTTGCAATTTGCTTTATCACACGGTACCTTATACCCGTCCCTATCTATTTACTCGCTAAATGTATTTTTTTTACCGTACGTGTCATTTCAGAGTCATCTCAAACATGACATCACCGGAGTCTAGGGCTGCACTAACTCCCTGCAGCATCTATCATTCCTCCTGGAACACAATGTCACCAGGGGGCAGCACTGCAGTTACTCACTAATTTCTTGCATCGCTGTCTCCTCTGAAAATGTCCTGGATCCATGCTGATAGACACTGCAGGAGATGTGAGTGCTGCGTTGGCACCCTACTTCTATCTCAACCGCCATAACTTGTAGAAAATTAGACATTGAGAGGTGAAGATAGAAGCAGTGAGTGATACCAGCATTGCCCCACAGCTTCTAGCATCCCCCCAAAAAAAATCATAATCAGGTGTGGTGGTGGAGACATTCAATGCTTCTATCACGGCCCTTTCTGAAGATTCATCAGAAAAAAATACTGAGATCCCCATAAAAGACTTTACTTACTACTACACACTCTCCTATTTAATGCAATGTTTTTGGGTGGTGCTGTAGACTGGCTTTTAAAGATGGGCGTTGTATTGTATGTGCTGATACCCATAGTTGCAATTACTTTGAATCCTTTCTAACATCACTATTAGACAGAAGAGAGATTGATCTAAAAATAAAACATGGGTATATTTAGGGGAGGTATTAGGGACAAACAGAATAGGCAAGGGGATGGGAAAAAGTACTATTTATGGATTTAAAAGAAACCCTGATATATGAGAAGGATTGCGGTCAGGGATGGAACCATTTGTGAAGCAGGATTAATTATAGCAATCAGGGCCATAATGATTGCTGTTGCAGGGTTCACGACTGTGACCAGGCCCAGGAATAGAGTGCGCCCGCTGACCCTAGCACTTACTGCCACTGGAATTCATTGAGGCAGAGACCCATTGGGTCCCTGCAACATAAAGCATGCTGGTGGCCAAATAGAGACCGGCAGCTGACATCAGCGTGCCAGGCATTGCAGTAACAACATGTGTCACCATAGCAGACACAATGATGTCAACTGCCGGCCACTGTATGGCTACAGAACCATTCAGCATGGGGGTGGGAGAAGGTCTAGAATTTTTTTTTTAATATGTTACAGGCTGAATGGAGTTTCATACAGTATATACCAGGAATGGGCCCAGGATGGGGACATCACTACAGGAGAGTATTGGGGTCCTCTTTTGCTGCTGTAGTGTGTAAGCTCCGTATGATCAGCAGGGTCCTCTCTCTTTCTCTCTCTCTCTCTTTCCTGTAGAGTGTAAGTTGTTATGGTTAGCGGGGTCCTCTCTCTCTCTGTTCTGTAGAGTGTAAGCTCACATGATCAGTGGGGTCCTCTCTCTCCTGTACAGTGTAAGCTTTCATGGTCAGTGGGGTCCTCTCTCTCCTGCAGAGTGCAAGCTTTTATAGTCAGCAGGGTCCTCTCTCTTTCATGTTCAGTGTAAGCTATTGTGGTCACTGGGGCCTTCACTCTCTCTCTTCTACAGTGTAAGCTTTTATGGTCAGCAGGGTTCTCTCTCCTGTAGAGTGTAGGTGACTCGCCCCTAGCAGGGACCGTGGGGTACTCTGCCCTCTCGTCGTTGTCTGGTGCTGCGGGATATCATGGTGGCGTGACCCGGTCTGTGATCCCCTCGTTGGGGCAATCAGTAAAAAGGGGAATGAAAAATGGATATAATAAAATAAAAACAAAAGTAAAAGTGTTTTGTTACACCACCTGTGGAATGCAGACAGTATAGCTACTGCTGCAGTCGGGACCTCTGGGGATGATGGGAGTAGCAGCAGCAAGATAGTTTCATCTCTCCACGGGAAGAGCGGTTCCCCAGGGCAGCAAAATAGTCTATTGTAATGCAGGGTTCGTTGGGGGTGCAGGGTTCACAACACAGTCAGGCAGTCTCCTGCTGCTGGTTCACAAAAGTAGTCTATCTCTCTTCAGGCGCAATAATCACAGTCCCACACAGCATAGAGCTTTAACCAGGCTTACTCTTTCTCAGCAGATGGTTAGTTCACAGACAGTACAGTGGCGGCTCCGGTGTGGTCTAAGCAGCTGGGATGGCTCATCGTAATCACCTGCTTTCATGTTCCTTTCATGGGCCTTCTCAGTTTATTCCAAATGCTAGCTACAGTCCAGCGGCCACGGGCTTTCAGTGGGCGACCTGCAAGGTCCCATAGTCCTAATACGGTGGACTTGCTTTCGCTGCGCTGGAGGTTGGGTCTTGGGATATAAAGACCCCGCCGGGGTTTGTTGTTGGAGCAAAGAGCTTCCTGGCCACTTTAGCAGAGCTGGCACTCTGGTTCTGGCCCAGTCCCTCAGTGTCCCCGCTGATTTGAGCACACCTTGGACTCCTTCCTTCTCTTACTATGGTTTACAGCCCAAGACCCGGACAAGCCTCAAAGTGGCACAGGCTGCCGGGTCCGTGTCCTCTCAGTTCTGTATGATGGTGTTCTCGCCAGTCCTTCTGAATGTACTTGACTCTCTCGTGTCTCTCGGCTGACTGCTCTTTCTGCACTTTGTGTTGTGTCTTTTTGTTACCTCTCCTAACCGGGTTCTGTCCTAACTTCCCCACCCTCCTCTTGTTCCTCTCACCATCCTGCTGCTGGGCATAGAGTCCCTAGTCTTGGGTCTGGAGTGTGCTGTCTGTGTGTTTTGGGGTGACTGACTTACCAATCCCGGCTGTTGTGCCATCTAGTGATGACCGGTCCGCAGGGGCGCCACATAGGCTGTTATGATCAGCAGGGTCTCACCTGTAGAGTATAGGCTCTTATGGTCAGTGGGGTTTTCTCTCTCTCCTGTAGAATGTAAGCTCTTATGGTCAGCGTGGTCCCCTCAATCTTCTGTAGAGAGTAAGCTCTTATGGTCAACAGGGTCCACTCTATTCTATAGAGTGTAAGCTCTTATGGTCAGCAGGGTTTTTTCTCTCCTGGAGAGAGTAAGCTTTTATGGTCAGGGACTCCTCTCACTCTCCTGTAGAGTGTAAGCTCTTAAGGTCAGTGGGGTCCTCTCTCTCCTGTAGAGTGTAAGCTCTTATGCTCAATGGGGACCTCACTCTCCTGTAGAGTGTAAGCTCTTATGGTCAGCAGGGTCTTTTCTCTCCTGGAGAGAGTAAGCTTTTATGGTCAGTGGACTCCTCTCGCTCTCCTGTAGAGGGTAAGCTCTTATGCTCTGTGGGGTCATCTCTTTCATGTAGAGTGTAAGCTCTTATAGTCAGCAGGGTCTTCTCTCTCTTTCCTGTAGAATGTGAGCTCTTAAGGTCAGTGTAATCCTCTATCTCTCCTGTAGATGGTAGGCTCTTATGCTCAGTGGGGTCCTCTCTCTCATGTAGAGTGTAAGCTGTTAAGATCAGTAAGGTCCTCTCTCTCTCTCCTGTAGAGTGTAAGTGTGGCGCCCCTGTGGCGGGACACTACAGGGAGGTACTGCACCCCAAACAGAAAGTGTGGTGTCTCTGTTAGTCATGGATGAGGAGGAATGAGGAGGAAACCTAGAGTCTGCACACAAACACACTCATAACACACCTTAGTACAGGGGACTGTAATTCAGTAGGTCCCAGGGGGTGAAGATTAGAAGAGCGAGAGATGTGAAGTGACAGTTACACACTAGTCAGTCAGACGATGACAGAAGAGGAGAAAAGACAGATGCAGGGCCCCCGGCAGCCATGACAGGAGGGCACTTCTAAGGAGATAGGTGACCCAGACAAAGAAGGGGACACTCCAGGTGTAGTTGGAGCTATCTGGAGTGCTCAGGTCAACACCGGTATTCTGGAGCCAAGGTGGTTAGATTAGGTTTAGCCCAAATTGCAGACCAGCACGTTGTGGGTCCTCATAAGGGAGCCATGACACCCATCAAGGAGCCTTACCTCTGTCCCAAAACTAGGTCCAAGATGCCAAGAGGTAACAAGGACTTAAGGCAACAGACCTGGCGACCAGTAACCAGACTCTAGTGTGCAAAAGCCTCCTAAATCCGTGGTGGCATCACGTTTCCCTATCCCCAAGTTCCCACTCATCCCCATCAGCCAATTGAGTGCCCAGGGTACGGAACCGGGACCCGACCAGCCGTGATCCCCCATCGAAGCCACCATCCCTGTATCCGAGTAACCCCTTCCCTGCTCATAAGCTTTTATGGTCAGTGTGGTCATCTCTCTCTCCCCTAGAGTGTAAGCTCTTATGTTCAGTGGGGTCCTCTCACTCCTATACAGTGTAATCTCTAATGGTAAGTGGGATCCTCTCACTCTCCTGTAGAGTGCAAGCTCTTATGCTCAGTTATGTCCTTTCTCTCATGTAGAGTGCAAGCTCTTATGGTCAATGTAATCCTCTCTCTCCTATAGAGAGTAAGCTCTTATGCTTACTGTGATCTTCGCTCTCCTGTAGAGGGCAAGCTCTTATGGATAGTGGGGTCCTCTCTATCTCCTGTAAAGTGTAAGCTCTTATGGTCAGAAGAGACTTCTCTCGCTCCTGTGGCACCCCAGAGTCCGGTTGCCACAATGGCATTGCCTCCCTCGGGGGTCATGTCATGCTTGGAAACAAGAAGGGGTATCCATACCAGGTAAGCCCACAGCATACAACAGCTTTCCTGACTCCAGACCAGAAGGGGGAGCTCTGAAACCCGGGTTCAGGGGAGCTCTCCTATAAATTCTGGCCCAGAGGCCTTGGGGGGGCCCTGGGAGGGCTGTGAAGATATCCTGGGGACTGGAGCACTGTAAGGCTTATCCCAGGAAAGAAACTAGCAAGCGTGAGGGACCTGTAGGAGAGGGTCTGCGGAAGGAGAGAAGCAGGCCTGTGGAGTGGAGCCGGTGATTGGGCTCACCACAGTGCAGAGCGTCAGAAGTGAACACCGGAGTCTGAGGTTGTGAGTGATTCCCAGCCCTGCAGCCACATTTGGAGGATGGGAGATTCCAAGTCTCCCGGCCACAGCACCTGGAGACACAGCAGCATCAGAGAGTTCAGGGCCAGTGCCAAAGGAGTGGAGCACAGGAAGAGCTCAAGCTGCCTGCCATACAGTGAAAGACTTAACAGCAGAGAGAGAGGGTCGCAACTTGCGTACAGACAGCCAGGACCAGTACAGAGACACACAGCAAGGAGGCCTCAGAACTCACCGGGTGAGGAGATCCCCAACTTGCTTCCAGGCCACCTAGATTCCTAACATTTCCTATGGACAGTACCCTGGTCTGGACCTGCTATCATCAGTAAAGGTAAAGGAGACTACAACTGTATGTCCATCTGTTATTCGGCGCCCTCTGTCCTGCACTCCAATGGCCTATAATCGCCAAAGAATTTACCAATTGCCCTGGGGAACTGCTCCACCCGTGGGGAGCGATACACCTTAGCTGCAAGTGGATCACACACTATTTGGATCTTATACAGGTACTTATAACTGCAATTATAGCATATTATAACCTACTTTGACTACATGATATCTAACAGTCCATTTTTCAACTTAGAATATGGGCTTATTCCTATATCCGATATAGCAACAACTAGACAAATACCCTCTTGTTATACAACGGCAGGTAACCAGCCATAATCTCTTATCGCTATTGTACATCATCTCTCCTATTCCCTGACACAGCTATCCTCTATAAAAAACCCTACCTTAGGTATCAGTCCACAACACTTCTAGCTTACAACAGGATTTAAATTGGTTCCCCATTGTGAAGCACCGCCGGCATGGACCCCATGGCCGGGGCGCATCACATGCAGGATCAGGGTATGATCCTGTTCACACTGGCCGGTTTTGTAGTGAGTGATGCTGTGTGAACAGATCCTGTGCACAAGGAGTTAAATGGGGTTGTGAGTGCTGTGAAGCTGAAACAGTTATGAGACTAGTGAGTGGCTCCTGAGATCGATGAGGCCCTGAGGAAAGGATTGGGTGATGATTGCTGACAGCCCCGGGGGGGGTGTGTCCTGAGGAATAGCAGCCCAGCTGGATGAGTCAGTGTGGGAGTGGCAGGCACAATAAGAACCTGCCAGCTGAGTGACTGAGAGATTCATTCTGAACACAGACTTGTGTGAGATCAGCTCAGTCCAGAGAGAGAGAGGCAGATCCAGTCTGTGTGAGGGACTGGGAGTGACAGTCCAGACCACCATAATGAGAGATGGTGAAGGGAGCATGCTAGCTCCATACCGGTAGCCAGGACCGGGTTCGTTACAGCACCTGGTGTGGGGAACCCGTGGCTGACCTGGTGGACGCTGGACTGGCCGTGGGGTGAAACACGTCCAAGAAGGAGCCCGTGGGGAGGCTTGGCCAACCCGTTACCCAGGTAGCTAGACCCGGATCCATGCCCGGTAAAACAGCAGTTCCCGTGTGATGGAGTGCTGTGTCTGATTAATGTCAGGCGAGCCATTGGGTCCAACTAGATAGTCGGTAAAGGACCCGTTGATGTATGTGAGGGCTTAGGCAATTGCCCTGAATGTGAGATGATGGCCTATGTAAGAGCAATGTATAATAATGTGTGGAGAGAGTGACCCAGCTAGTGTGGATGATATTGGAGGATTTCCGTCCCTGTGGGACGAGAGGGAGGCTTGCCCGGCTGCTTGCAGTGGGTACTTGTCCCTCAACCACGACCTCTATTGGTGTGGGTGTGCCTGTGGCCAGAGACAGGGGTCACGAAGGCTCCTAGAAGGGTAACCATGGCTGATCCGATAGGGTGCTACTCAGATACAGGGTACAGTCATCGACCTGGAGACCTGCCATGAGATGGAGGTTTGGTGGCGACTGGTGGCCCATACCGTGGTGAGTAGGCCAAGGTGATGATGCATGGTTAGCCCGGATTCTACGGTTGACCAGGTCCCTGTTATGGTCATGGAGGAGCCACAGTCCATGGATGTGTTATGATGGGCTGTGAGCGGGTGTATGAAATGTATGTGATCCATGGATGTATTATGATGGGTCACATATGGTATGTAAGGTCCTGGTAAGGCAGGAATCCTGACTACGGGTCAATGTTATGTCATCGAGCTGGGTGACTAAAGCCAGGCGGCAGGTACCGCCATTGGGACCCACAAGGCCCGTTGAGGCGTAGGTAACGAAGGTCAGAAGCAGGGGTTAAAAGGGCTCCTAGAGTGGGGACACCATGGTTGAACCAGGTGGACTCTGACCGGGACGTAGGTTGAGATGCGTCCAGGAAGGAGCCCCTTGGGGATACATGACATACCCGGTACTCAGGTTGCTCAATCCTTCTTATGAACCCAGAGGGGTCATCGTTGAAAAGGTGGATACTTATGTGAGATATTTATTATAAATGTATGTGTAAGGTATAGATAGGCCGGAGACTGTAGCCACCAACGGAGCGGTTGTTAGAGCTCCAATGGGGACAGAGACGTGGTTACAGGTCCCGGGTTACTGTAAATGGATATGTGTAATATTTGATGTACTGTATTATGTAAAGCAATGTATTATGTGACGTGTTTGTGTTAAATGTTAAATATACTACCCGGTTATTGATGTTGGTGAGAAATAAACGGGTAGACATTTGCAAAATTATACACATGTGTTGGTGTCATTACACAGCAAGCGAGTCCCCCGACTCGCCACCTTACACCATGTATATTTGTAAATTTTTGTACATATTTGTCTTTCTTTACACTTGTATATACTTCACCAAATAAGATTGTAAAAAGTCCTTTTTGTTTTATTCCTCAGTGACATTGTGATAAAGGCCTGCGACAGGCCGAAACGTTAACATCCTGCTAAGTCACCACCTACTTTTCATGTTTTGAAATAAATTCACTATAAGCAACTACAGAACTGTGCGAGTGCATTAATTGAACCCTTAACTTGGCCCTAATAACTGAACACCATGGGTGGTGCAATGTCCACCATTCCTGAACTTCTTTAAGTTGATTCCCAGGAGTTGGGTCTCGACCCCCGTGACTCCTCAGAAATACCCAAAAGCCCAGTTCTGAGTATCCCACAGCCCTAGTGTGCCTCACTCTTGTAGAGTGTAAGATCTTATGGTCAATGTGGTCCTCTCTCTCTCCTGTAGAGTGTAAGCTCTTATGCTCAGCAGGGTCCTCTTTCTATTTTCCTAGCAACTTTCAAGCATTGAGATATCGATTCCAATAGTTATTTTAAAATATGACTCATCGTGCAGAAAAAAAGGGGCGAAAAGAAAGCCCTTATGGAAAATGAAAAAGTTTTAACTCTTATAAATACTGTTTCTTCACATGGTTTCTATAGTTTTGCAAAGGTTTAGGAGAAAATACTTTAGTAAATTTGCACCAAGGTTTTGTTTTTTTCTGCAAAAAGTATTACGGCAATTAAGTTTTACGTACTTTGCAAGTTTTCTCTAATATATTATCTAGGTGTCACCATTTTCCTTACTTTTTTTTTTTATTATTATTATTGCAGGTTGTATTTCATACAGAAGTATCACGTGGCTATCGCTCACTATTACACAAGAATTGTTGGAAATTCTTCTCCCGCTCTGTAGAAACATCAGAAAAGAGAAAGACAATTTGCAGAGAACATGTGGTTGTTATTTAATGAATGTGTTATCATTTTTCATTGTGACATTGAAGTGGTTGTAGAGAGAGTTCAGGGCGCTGCTCATTGTAAGAGGTAATGTGAACTGAGGGCTACCGCTCCTTACCACAGGAAACGTGATTCACAAACAATTTCAGGAGAACGGCCAGGTGATGGGCCACAGAGAACCAGAAGCTCCAGAAACGCTAACCATTATTTCTGGACAATATAATACTTTGCAGAAAATGACTTAAAAGAGCCCAGCTACATTGTTTCTTCACCCAGGAGGATTAGAAACCCCCAGCCAGACCTTTTCTACTTTAGTTCCCAAATATTAACACATCTTCATGTTCCCCACATAGGTCTGTAGAGAAAAAGATAAAATCATCAAACCGCTAGTAAAATCACTTTTTAGCCTTCCTTCATCTCTGTAAAAACCTAATAAAGTATCTCAATGAATTAGAATATCATTTATTCAATACATAAAGTGAAACACATATATTATATAGAGTCATTACACACAGAGGGATCTATTTCAAGTGTTTATTTATGTTAATGTTGATGATTATAGCTTACAGCCAATAAAAACCCAAAGAAGATTAAAGTAGGGAGGATGAAGGGAGAGATAAAATATGACCTAAATAGGTATCAAAGGCTTCACCTTGTGTGGTTGTGAGAGTCACAACCACTATAAAAGCAGATTACGGCTGCTGCAGTCCCCAGCGTGGTGTATATAGAGTAGGGAGGATGATGGATTAAAGTCCACGCTGCCATATTCCATCAGACATCAAAGGGTGAATATAATATTGATTTATTAGTCAACACATTTCAGGGCTCACTAGCCCCTTCCTCAGGACAAATCAATATCATATTGCCATGTTTAAGGGTGTTTCAGGAGCCCTAAAACACGTTGACTAATAAATCAATGGATGCCGCCACTCGTCCTCCCTGGGGCGGCTCTAAGGGCCACGTCACACACATCAATTTGATGAACGATATTGTTAGTGATCACATGCATGCACAATCGCTAACAATATCATTCACATCGCTTGTGAGCTGTCACACAGGCAGACTTACCAGCGATGTGGTAACCATGGTAAACATCGGGTTACTAGACGCCGCTGGGCGCTTAGTAACCCGATATTCACCATGGATATGAGCTCCCAGCATAGGCTGCGAGGTGCTGGGAGCTCGTTCATCGTTGGTCTGATGCTGAATGTCCACCGGCCGACCAACAATAGACTTGTGAACAGGTTCACAAATCTGCGATCAAACAATCAAGCGGTTTTTCAAAGAAATATCACTTGATTACACGCAGCGACGCACAAACGATATCGCTTAAGCGATCAAAAAAGCAAGTCACTTAAGCGATATCATTCAGTAAATTGATGCGTGTGACGTGGCCCTAAACCTCTCCTTCTGCACGCTGATGAAGGTCCATTTTGTGGACTGAAATAGTTGTGCATGATTGGTTGGAATTGCCCTAATAAATTCTGTTTTTCTCCATATCTGATTACCAAGTTCTGTTTTACTATTGAATGGGACTAGATCCTACTTGTCCACCACCACTCAGAAGTGCCATAGTTAGACTATACTCTCTCTATATGGGAAATAGAACTTGGCGCTCAGATAAGGTGAACAAACTTAGACTTTATTAGGGTAATCTAAACCAAGTCAGCACAAATGTTTCAGTCCAGAAAATGGACCTTCATCAGCGTGCCAGTGGTGCATATCGTGGCTTGCTCTCAGCGCTTGTCCTCCCTGGGGTTGCTCACCTTCTGCACAACTTTGAGAAGGTCCATTTTCTCGATCAGAACATTTGTGCAGGTTTGGTTGGAATTACCCTAATAAATTCTATGTTATTTCACCTTATCTGACTGTTTTACTATTGAATTGGACTAGAACCTACTCAGAAAAGCCGTAATTAGACTATACTATGTGGGTGCATCTGGAGAGTCCTGTCAATCAACTTGATAGGGTCAGTGAGAAGATGGCATAGGACTAATCACCTGAGACACAATCACTGGCCAACTTTCCAAGTATGACTTCTCTGAAATGTTTCAGGGTTTCCAAATAAACCATCCACAGCTGTGAATACACTGCCAGTGTCTGGTTAAGGATGTGGTGTATGTGGTTTTGATGGATAATATGGTACCGATATTTAAGAAATGTTAGAAGATGGATCCAGGCAACGGCCGCCCGGTAAGTCTGACATCAGTGGTGTGCAAAGTTTTTAAGGACATTATTAAAAATGGCCTGCAAAAATATATTGCAGAGAATAACATAACTGACAACCAGCATGAATTAATGAAAGATAAGTAGTGTCTAACCAACATGTTGGGTTTCATTCAGGGGGTAAGAGCAAATCTGGATTTTGGCAATCTGCTGTCATTTATCTGGACTTTGTAAAGGTATTTGATACTTACCACAACAGCTTTATACTGACGCTCCAGAAGCAGGGACTAGGGAAACATATAGGCAGGTGGGTAAGGAATTGGCTACGAGATAGAAAGCAAAGAGTTGTCGTAAATGTACATTATCTAAATGGCCTATAGTCAGCAGCGGGGACCGCAGGGATCTGTCAGGACTGATTCTTTTTATTTTTTTTATCAATGACCTTGTGGATGAGATTGAGAGTAAAATATCAATCTTTTCTGACAACACCAAAATATGTAGGATATTGAAAATTGACTTTGACAGTACAATATTACAAAATGATCTGGATAAGATGTCTGAATGGGCAAACACTTGGCAAATTAGATTTAATGTTGATAAATGTAGAGTAATGCACCTACTTATGCATTTACATTGAATGGAATCTACTATATAATGGGCTAAATCTATCTATCTGTCTGTCCATAACAGACATCCCGAGTCGCTGATTGGTCGCCCCTGGCCGGCCGCGACCAATCAGCGACTGGCGCAGTCTGGCCGCGAATTGGAGCTGGATTTGAACCATGCATGCCACCGTTACCGCCGGGAGATCAGCAGCGCTAGCCGGTCATCTCCTAGCTGCTCACAGCGGAAGTACCCCGACTGGTGCTAGCGATCTCACTCAGTGTGAGATGCATCAGCGACCAGGCCCCCACTGTGAGATCGCTGATCATGTCAGAATGGGGGTACCATCACGATGGTAGCCGCGGGTCAACTCCTGACGCACGGAGGTCAGCGGCGACGCAGCCGGGAGATGACCCTGACCGCCATATTGGAACACCCAAGTTATCAGTATTCCAATATGCCAGATGGGATTCAAATCCCCCGCCAAGCCACGTGGGACAACGACCAATGACCTCAATACTAAGCCCAAGAGTGAAAGGGTACCACGGACCGCCATATCATTGCTACATCGGTGGTGAGATCTGACTGTTTGACATCTCACCAGCGACCTTTGTAGTCACGCTCCAGGAATCCCTACCAGGTCGTATTGTTGTCGGGATCGCTAGAGTGTCACTAAGTGTGACGGTACCTTACTGATCCCTCATTGCATTATTCTTAAATCTTCATAAATAAACTACATACATATTCTAGAATACCCGATGCGTTAGATACAGGGCCACCATCTAGTTATACATATAGGACTACAGATCAGGAGAAAGATTTGGGTATTCTGAGTAAGCTGAGCAGCAGTACTCAATGCCAAGCAGCCTCTGCAAAATTAAACAACATTTTAGGGGGTGTATAAAGAGAGAAAAATCCTGTTATCCCAGTGTATTGTTACCCCTCTATAAATCTCTTTTAAGGCCACATCTAAAATATGGGATCCAGTTTTAATCCTCCACATTTTAAAAAGGACATTCAGATGTTAGAGCCAGTTAAAAGGCGGGCAAATAGATTATTACAAGGGATAGAGGCCTCCCATATGATGACAGATTGGAAAAGTGAGGCTTGTATAGGTTACAAAAAAAGATTCCTCAGAGGAGATCTCATTTATATATATAACTAGCTGTACTACCTGGCTACGCCCGGGTTAATAATTAACTGATGTTAGCTATAACAAAATAGAATTTGAATATGTCATATTAATGACCTGTAGGGAAATAGAAGCTGAGCTGTGATTGGTTGCTATAGACAGCCTAATAAATCTCCAGCCAACAGAAAACCCTACCCAGGCCGGGCAGTATATGTTACCTCATACATACACATAATAGACAGCTCATGTGACTGACATCTGCCTTAATTCCCTATATGGCACGTGTTACACATTGGCTGTTTTTAATCAGATGTTTATTTTTGGAAATTAAAGATAGGACATGTATGAGGCGAGTTGTGTGAGGTGATTTGTGCACATCTGTGTCTGTCTGTGTGGTGTGTGTGTCCCAGGGGTGTGTGTATGTGTGTGTGTCTGTGGGGTGAGTGCATGTGTCCCTATAGGATGCATATGTGTGTGTCCCTGTGGGAGGGGGGTCTGTGTGGTGTGTGTCTCTGTGTTGTGTGTGTGTCTCTTTGTGGTGTGTGTGTCCCTGTGGGATGAGTGCATGTGTCCCTATAGGGTGTGTATGTGTGTGTCCCTGTGGAGGTGGGTCTGTGTGGTGTGTGTGTGTCTCTGTGTTGTGTGTATCTCTTTGTGGTGTATGTGTGTTCGGGTGCGTGGTGAGTATCCAATGTTGGAGCTGCACCTGATCGATTATACACTTGCTGTTACTGTTTGTGTGCATGTGGTGTGTATACATGTCCCCGTGCGTGGTGAATATCCCATGTTGGGGCCCCACCTTAGTGACTATATGCTGGTATATACTGTTAGTCTTTGGCGCTGTCATTAAGCCCCTCTCATTCACAACTGTCAACTGGTAACTGTCACTTTTTTCCCATTATGTAGATAGGGGCAAAATTGTTTGGTGAACTGGAACGCGCAGGGTTAAAATGTCGCCTCACAACATAGCTTATTATGACACTCTCGAGGTCCAGACGAGTGACTGAGCAAAATTTTGTGGCTGTTGTTACGACGGTGTAGATACCAATCCCGGACATACACACATACATACACATATTCAGCTTTATATATTAGACTAGCTGTAGTACCCGGCTATGCCCAGGTTAATAAATAACTTCTGTTAGCTATAACAAAATAGAATTTGAATATGTCATATTAATGACCTGTAAGAAAATAGAAGCTGAGCTGTGATTGATTGCTATAGGCAGCCTTATAAATCTCCAGCCAACAGTAAACCCTCCCCCTGGCCAGGCAGTATATGTTACCTCACACATACACATAATAGACAGCTCATGTGATTGACATCTGCCTTAATTCACAACTGTCAACTGGTAACTGTCACTTTTTCCCCATTATGTACATAGGGGCAAAATTGTTTGGTGAATTGGAATGCGTGGGGTTAAAATTTCGCCTCACAACATAGCCTATGACGCTCCCGGGGTCCAGACATGTGACTGTGCAAAATTTTGTGGCTATAGCTGACAGCTGTCGATTTTCCTCCAACACTTTTCCATTCACTTTTTCCCCATTATGTAGATAGGGGCAAAATTGTTTGGTGAACTGGAACGCGCAGGGTTAAAATTTCGCCTCACAACATAGACTATGACGCTCTCGGGGTCCAGATGTGTGACTGTGCAAAATTTTGTGGCTGTGGTTGCGACGGTGCAGATGCCAATCCCGGATACACATACACACATACATACATACATACATTCAGCTTTATATATTAGATTACATAAGTGGTCAATACAACAGACTGGCTCATGACTTATTCTTTCCCATGACCATGGCTCTTTATATGTGAAAAGGCATACATACACAATTACAATAATCATGAACGTTACAAGGCACAGACATGTACAGGAAAACAGAGGGGACCCTCCCCATGAATGCTCACAGTCTACAAGGCATGGGGGAGAATACACAAGATGAGGGTAGAGCTGGTTGTGTGGCGGTATAGTGGACTGAGGATCACTGCAGGTTGTAGGCTAGTCAGAAGCGGTGAGTCTTCAGGTTCCTTTTGAATGTTTCCATGGTAGGTGAGAATCTGATGTGTTGGGGCAAAGAGCTCCAGAGTATAAGGGAAGAACAGAGAAATCTTATATGCGATTGTGGGAAGAAGAGATAAAGGGTAGTAGAGAAGGAGATCTTGAGAAGAATGCAGGTTGTGTGCAGGTCAGTGCTGAGAGACCATATTACAGATATACACAGGAGACAGATTGTGAATGGCTTTCATTGTCATGGTTAGGGTTTTAAACTGGAGTCTTTGGGTAATGGGAAGCTGGTGAAGAGCTTGGCAGAGAGAAGAGGCTGGGGAATAGGGGGGGAACAGGTGGCAGAGTTTAAGATAGATTGTCGGGGTGTGAGTGTTAGAATTGACGCTGGATAGCAAGAGGTTACAGTAGTCGCGTCAGGAGATGATGAGGGCATGCACAGGTGTTTACTTGTGTTACCTTGTGTTACTGAGCAGAGTTTAAGATAGATTGTAGGGGTGTGAGTGTTAGAATGGAGGCTCAATAAAAAAGAAGGGAGGGGAACAAGAGGCGCAATAGTGCCCTATCACTACGACACTAAATGATGAGGTGGTGTAAAATGGATCCACTCACCTGTAGCAGTTGTGAGACCCACAACTGGTTTGAAGGCGTAAAATGATTATTTCCAGATGGCTGCTGCTGCACTTCCACCGTCCACTCACATGTGGAGACACATCGAATTGCAGGGAAGAAATGGTGTATTTGGCAGAGCGGACTGTGATACACCATTTCTTCCCTGCAGTTAGAATGGAGGCTGGTATAGCAGGAGGTTACAGTAGTCGAGTCAGGAGATGATGAGGGCATGCACGGGTGTTTACTTGCATTACAGCCTTTTCTCCAGATTGCCCCAGGACCCCAGAAGCCATGTTTCAACATGTTGCTCATGCTACTGTGAGCAATCTTCAAGGCCTTAATTTGCTTGTAGCATCTGTGGACTTATTTCAGATTGAGCACATCTGTGATACCATTGGTCGGCAATTGTAAAGGAACTGCCAGCTGTGAATCCTGATGATTTGCCGTTGTGCGTTGAGTGTGACACAACAATCCTCAGTCACCCATCCAAACCTCACATGATAGCAGCCTAGGCTTGTAAATTTGGCGATTTTGGCACGTGATTCTCATACTCAATACTGAATAAATCGAGATGTTTTAAAAATGGTTCAAAATAGGAAGAAGATGAATCTTAGGTCTATAAAAAAAACTCAAAACAAAGGAAAGGAGGACCACATTTCTGTTTTATGGAAACCTAAAATTTGTTAAGAAAAAAAAGCAATCAAAATCCGAGGATCTCCCCATGGTCCTATTTTGGAGAGAAATCCATGATGAACAGCCCAGTAGTGACAACAGACTGACATAGAAGTATCCCAAACACTGAGTTATCAAAATATGAATGAACAGTATAAAGCAAGCAAACATAGAAGCAAGCTGCAAGGCTCTGGCAGGGAGACGGCTTCAGGGAATAGATGTGGAGTCTCAGCAGCAATAAAGTGGTGACAGTGAGTTTTCCCATCACCACTGGATCTCTCATGAGGCTCCACGGCCAACGCCATGATTAGACAGGGTTGCATGGTCGGTGTATTAAACTGCCTGCTTAGATGTTGTCCACAATGTTGTTATGGAGACTTAAAACCTTACCTGTCATTTCAGGTGACTTTTAAATATAATCGGTCATGTATTTGTACAAGAGAAATAACACTATATCTGGACATTATATGCCTAGTATTTGCATTTCTCAGCTCTCCACTCTTCAAGCTATTTTGGTGTCTCATTTACTCTGCAAATGCAGAACGAAGGGATTTTCTGCTCTTCATGTTGAAAGCAGGTGCACTACGGAACCCATGATACAGCAGTACTGAGCAGAGTATCTGTGAATCCAGCTCTGGGGTGAGAGAAAACATTTCTGAAAAAGCAGCACCATGACGTGTCTGTGTCTAATGCTCTCTCTGCTCCTCGCTCCCCTTCCCCTCACATAGATATCAATTAGTGATGGGCGAATCCTAAATTACTCGGAATCGCTTGACTCTAGCGAGTCCGAGCCCGGGACTCGCTACTCGTTGCGAATCTAGCGTGTCCAATGTTAATGAATGGGGAAGCGAGTAATAGCGAGTAGTGTGAGATTTACAAATCGCAGATGTGTCTCGGAAGCTTCAGCCTGAAGCAATCCTAGTTTTGTCATTTATTTGCATTGGACTCGTTTACTTTGCAACTGTAATCGCTGGGAAACTCGCACAGATAAGAGTCCTGTCTGCTCAGTGTGCTGGCTGCCACAGCTCCAGGGTCCTAGAGCCCGCCTGCTGCCTGATGTAGCAGAGCTGAGATTGTTCTCAGTCTGCTCATTCCCTGTGCATAGACATCTATATCTATGCACAGGGGATGTAGCAGAGAGGACATCGCGTTTGGACTGCGTCGGACGGAAGAGGATATTTTTAATTAAAGATGGAGTCCCTAATGGCTTTTTTTTTTATTTCTAATAAAAAATTTTCTCTGTGTTGTGTTTTTTTTAAAACAATTTAATAGAAATTCATGGCAGTCATGTCTAATATTGGCGTGACCGCCATAAATTTCGGGCTTAGGGCCAGCTGATAATACAAAGCTGGTCCTAACCTCTTTATTACCCAGCGTGCCACTGCCACCAGGGCCGCTGGAAGAGCGGGGTTCAGCGCCAGAGGATGGCGCTTCAATGAACGCGCCATCTTCTGGGGTGGCTGCGGGCTGCAATTTGCAGTGGGGGGTGCCCAGAAAGCTTGGGCATCCCTGCGCTGCGGATTCCAGCCCCCAGCTGCTTAGCTGTACCTGGCTAGAAATAGAAATTGCGCGGAGCCCCACGCATTTTTTTAAAATTATTTCATGAAATTCTGAGATTCTGACTCTGACTCTGAGACTCTGACTCTGAGACTCTGACTCTGAGACTCTGACTCTGAGACTCTGACTCTCTGACTCTGACTCTGAGACTCTGACTCTGGCTCTGAGGGTGAGACTCTGAATCTGAGACTCTGACTCTGAGACTCTGACTCTGAGACTCTGACTCTGACTCTGAGACTCTGACTCTGACTCTGAGACTCTGACTCTGAGACTCTGACTCTGAGACTCTGACTCTGAGACTCTGACTCTGACTCTGAGACTCTGAGACTCTGACTCTGAGACTCTGACTCTGAGACTCTGACTCTGAGACTCTGACTCTGAGAATCTGACTCTGACTCTGAGACTCTGACTGTGAGACTCTGACTCTAAAACTCTGACTCTGAGACTCTGACTCTGAGACTCTGACTCTGAGACTCTGACTTTGACTCTGAGACTCTGACTCTGAGACTCTGACTCTGAGACTCTGACTATGACTCTGAGACTCTGACTCTGAGACTCTGACTATGACTCTGAGACTCTGACTCTGAGACTCTGACTCTGAGACACTGACTCTGAGACTCTGACTCTGAGACTCTGACTCTGAAATTCATGAAATCATTTAAAAAAAATGCGTGGGGCTCCGCGCAATTTCTATGTCTAGCCAGGTACAGCTAAGCAGCTGGGGGCTGGAATCCGCAGCGCATGGAGGCCCAAGCTTTCTGGGCACCCCCCGCTGCAAATTGCAGCCCGCAGCCGCCCCAGAAGATGGCGCGTTCATTGAAGCGCCATCCTCTGGCGTTGAACCCCGCTCTTCCAGCGGCCCTGGTGGCAGTGGCACGCTGGGTAATAAAGGGGTTAATACCAGCTTCGTTATACAAGCTGGTATTAAGCCCGAGATTCTTAATGTCAGGCCACGTTTGACCCAGCCACTAAGAATCTCCAATAAAGGGTTAAAAAAACACAGAGAAAAATTTTTATTTGAAATTAAAAAAAAGCCATTAGGGACTCCATCTTTAATTAAAAAATCCTCTTCCGTCCGACGTAGTCCAAAACGCGATGTCCTCTCTGCTACATCCCCTGTGCATAGATATAGATGTCTATGCAAAGGGAATGAGCAGACTGAGAACAATCTCAGCTCTGCTACATCATCTCTGTGAGCAGGCGGGCTCTAGGACCCTGGAGCTGCACAGAGAAGACAGCTGGACTCGGCTCGCAATGTAACAGCAGTTATTTGCGAGTTTCCCTTCTATCACTGGCACAGTGAGTCTAATTCAAACAATGGCAATCCTAGTTTTGTCAGCATTTGACATTGATTTGCATTGGACTCGTGCGAGTAAACGCTGGGAAACTCGCAGAGTACCGAGTCCTGCGAGTCCCTTACTACTTGCCGAGTAATGAGTCCTAGCGAGTAGATTCGCCCATCCCTAATATCAATGGATAGCTGTTATCTGACATTACCTTGTGCTGGCAGTCCATTTTGTTTCAACCAAGACCGATTTTGCTGTAGATGTTTTTCAGACTGAATGATCAATTCAAGAGGAAGCAAGATGCAGTTTCTTATATTTGCTTTAACTTATTCTGATGAGTTATGCAATATTTGATGAAATGACAGCGACCATTTAAACAATGGACAATTCAGGAGATTTCCACAGATGGAAATCTGCACCAGCAGCAGCCAGACATGAGCAATGTATGGGCAGAGGAAATAAGCAATGTGTGGGTAGAGGACGTGAGCAAAGTATGGGTAGAGGACATGATGTGAGCAATGTATCGGTAGAGGACATGACCAATGTCTGGGTAGAGTACATAAGCAATGTATGGTAAGAGGACATGAGCAATGACATGAGCATGACGTGAGCAATGTATGGGTAGAGGACACGAGTAATGTATGGGTAGAGGATATGAGCAATGCATGGGTAGAGGACATGAGCAATGTATGGGTAGAGGACATGATGTGAGCAATGTATGGGTAGAGGACATGTCCAATGTCTGGGTAGAGTACATAAGCAATGTATGGTAAGAGGACATGAGCAATGACATGAGCATGACGTGAGCAATGTATGGGTAGAGGACACGAGTAATGTATGGGTAGAGGATATGAGCAACGCATGGGTAGAGGACATGAGCAATGTATGGGTAGAGTACATGATGTGAGCAATGTATGGGTAGAGGACATGTCCAATGTCTGGGTAGATGACATGAACAATGTATGGGTAGAGGATGTGAGCAATGTATAGGTAGAGTACATGACATATGTATGGGTAGAGGATATGAGCAATGTATGTGTAGAGGATGTGAGCAATGTAGAGGTAATGGGATAAAAAAGCAGGGGGGGGAGAAAGGAGTGCTCGGGAAGGAGATTGAGCTCTAGGGGAGACTCCTGCCAAGGAAGTGGGATCAGTACAAGAAGTCGCCACAAAGCCCTGGCTGGAGGGACCCTGTTCCAGCAATTGCTGTGAGGGCTCTGCAGGAGGAGCTAGACCGCAGAGGGAACCGGCCCTGATATGGCTACAGTGCTAAAGGCCTGAACTAGTAAAACCAGAGGCTGCTGCTTCTGCATGGGCAGCGGCCACTTGCCATGGACACTCGCTAAAATGGTGTCCAGACCTAGGGTCAGGGGACGAGTCGTCCGTTGCCCGACAGGGCCCGCGGCTGCCTGCTTGGGACACTGTCCACGAGGCACAGGGCGAGAGGGCGAGTAGCCAGCGCAGGAAGATGACCTGGAGAGGCTCATAGAAGGGTTCTTAGTGAGGTGAACCCAAGCTGCCTGGGGGTTGAATGGACTGCTGACCTGGAGGATACAGCGCCTGGCTGGGTTGCTACAGCATGAACTGTGAGTAAAACTTGAGAACTGCAATTCCTTGTGTCCTTCTGTTATTCCCCGTGCCGTCCTGTACCTCAGCTACAGTTACCATTCACATTAGAATGTTCACACCATCTGCCCTGGGGCCCAGCTCCACCTGTGGGAAGCGATACAATACCAGCTGTCATACAATCTGCCCCAGTGTTTCAAAACCTGCTGTGTCGGTC
>JARQOC010000001.1:37679597-37733201 GCA_033576535.1 Allobates femoralis | reverse complement strand
TTTATTAACATAGCCATGTATCATGTTATCTGATAAGTATTGGATTTTTAGGGTCACACATAAATACAGAATTGCGTTCACCGCATCCAGATCCGGATGCGGTGAACGCAATTGTTTTCTGACATTCAGCAATCCGGGAGCTTAGGCATGGTTGTTTTAGGCGTTTGTGTGATATGGGCAAAAGTGCCCTCTTGCAAGATAGTAACACTGCGCATGCCCAAGCGCTCTGTGCTGAGTGTCTAGCCTCGGGTGATGTCATAGACATGCACAGAGCGGCAATGAGAACTCTGATGAAGCGTGCATGACAATAAGATCTGCAATATTCTCTTATAGTAAGTGGTTTTTCTGTACCATAATGTTTTATAGAACGCTGTATACACTTCTGCACATGCTTGAACTGATGCACTTTATGCAACACTTTATGTTATGACATGATTGTATGAAAGGCTAAACTTATGAAGTATATGAATGTACAATAGTTGGATTATTTAATGAGACATGGATTGTGGAAATACTATTTAACTGCTCATTTGTCACTTATTTCTTGCTTGAGAAAGGTGGAGAAATCCACCGAAAAGTGGACAAATATATCTCTCCTCTCTATAACCTCCACTTTTGTTCTCTGTTTCTTGAGGATTCTCTTTGGATAGCCCCTTGACATAAACCTCTCCTCCATTACACCCAGAGTCACCTCCAATTTCTTGTCATCTTTCACAATTCTTTTTGCCCTCAGAAGTTGGCTAAAAGGTATTGCCTCAATCATTCTTCAAGGATGATGAGTAGAGAAATACAATAAATTATTTCTATCTGTCTTTTTAGAGTGGAGTTCAGTACTCCTCCCTCTATCCTATTTTACTACCAGCACATCCAGGAAATGCAACTGATCACCAGAACTCTCCATTGTGAATTTCATTGTTGCATTAATGGTGTTCAGGTACAAAAAGAAGTCCTCCAGTTGAACACTTGTACCTTTCCAAACCAAAAAACTGTCATCAATTAAACAGCGACACCTAGAGGCAAAAAGCGAGGACTCCAAACCCCAGAAGAGTAACTCAACACCAAGCACTATAGATACCCCTGTGTAGGTAAGGTTCATCCTGCCACTGTAAAGCACATAAGGGAATACTACCATTAAATGGAACTAATGGGCGCTATCTATTTACGTTATAGAAATCAGTCTTCAAGCAATAATAATACAAGGTACATCTTATCATCCCAGCCTGAAGTCGCTTTTTGATTCACTGCAACAAGGAGAGGAAAGAACAACCCTGGTTTAGATATTAGTATTGGCACTTTAATTGGTCTAATAAAAGAGCCTGGACAGTTTTAATTTTAATTTTATTTTAAAAAATGTTTTTATTTTTGAAATTTATTTCAAATTTTATTTCTGACAATATAATTCTGATACAAATAAATTTTTCAAACCATAAAAGTTTGGTATGCGCTAGATCAGGGGTCTCAAACTCCAGGCCTCGAGGGCCGCACACAGTGCAGGTTTTCAGGATCTCCTTAGAATTTGACAGTTGGTCATTTGAATACCAACTGTCAAATGCTATGGAAAACATGAAAACCTGCACTGTGTGCGGCCCTCGAGGCCTGGAGTTTGAGACCCCTGCGCTAGATCATTACACCTTCTCTATAAATATTAACCCCTTCATGACCCAGCCTATTTTGACCCTAAAGAGCTTGCCATTTTTTACAATTCTGACCAGTGTCCCTTTATGAGGTTATAACTTGGGAACGCTTCAACGGATCCTAGCGATTCTGAGATTGTTTTTTCGTGACATATTGGGCTTCATGTTAGTATTAAATTTAGGTCGATAATTTTTGCGTTTATTTGTGAAAAAATCAAAAATATGGCAAAAATTTTGAAAATTGTGCAATTTTCATATTTTGAATTTTTCTTCTGCTAAACCAGAGAGTTATGTGACACAAAATAGTTATGAAATAATATTTCCCACATGTCTACCTTACATCAGCACAATTTTGGAAAAAAAAATAAATTTTTGGTTAGGAAGTTATAAGGGTTCAAAGTTCATGAGCAATTTTTCATTTTTCCACCAAAATTTACAAAACCATTTTTTTTAGTGACCACATCCCATTTGAAGTCTCTTTGAGGGGTGTACATGACAGAAAACCCCCAAAAGTGACACCATTTCAAAAACTGCACCCCTCAAGCTACTCAAAACTACATTCAAGAAGATTATTAACCCTTCAGGTGCTTCACAGGAACTAAGCAAATTGGAAACAAAAAAATGGATATTTTAATTTTTCTAACAAAAATGTTCTTTTAGCCTCAATTTTTTCATTTTCACATGGGCAACAAGAAAAAATGGATCCTAAAATTTGTTGGGCAATTTCTCCTGAGTATATCGATACCTCATATGTGATCATAAATCACTGTTTGGGCACACGGCAGGGCTCTGAAGGGAAAGAGCACAATTTGACTTTTAGAGCTAATTTTCTATTCAAAAAGTGAAATGGCGCTCCTTCACTTCTGAGCCCGCGTCGAAGCAGTGGTTTATGACCACATATGAGGTATCAATGTACTCAAGAGAAATTGCCCAACAAATTTTAGGATGAAATTTATCCTGTTACCTATGTGGAAATGAAAGAATTGAGGCTAAAAGAACATTTTTGTGAAAAAAAAGTACTTTTTCCATATTCACAGATCAATTTGTAAAGCATGTGGGGGTTCAATATGCTCACCACCCATCTAGATAAGTTCCCTGGGGGGGTCTATTTTCCAAAATGGGATCACTTGTGGGGGAGCTCCAAAGTTTAGGCACACAGGGGCTCTCCAAACGCGACATGGTGTCCGCTAACAATTTTAAAGGAAAATCAGCTCAAATTGTTAGCGGACACCATGTCGCATTTGGAGAGCCCCTGTGTGCCTAAACATTGGGGCTCCCCCACAAGTGACCGCGTTTTGGACACTAGATCCCCAGGGAACATATCTAGATGCATTGTGAGCACTTTGAACCCGCAGGTGCTTCACAAATCGATCCGTAAAAATTAAAAAGTACTTTTTTTCCACAAAAATTTTTTTTTTCATTTTTATGGATTAATTTGTGAAGATCCTGGGGGTTCAATATGCTCACCACCCATCTAGATATGTTCCCTGGGGGGTCTAGTTTCCAAAATGGGGTCACTTGTGTGGGAGCTCCAAAGTTTAGGCACACAGGGGCTCTCCAAACGCGACATGGTGTCCGCTAACAATTTGAATGGAAAATCACCTCAAATTGTTAGCGGACACCATGTCGCATTTGGAGAGCTCCTGTGTGCCTAAACATTGGGGCTCCCCACAAGTGACCCCATTTTGGAAACTAGACCCCCCAGGGAATATATCTAGATGCATCTTGAGCACTTTGAACCCCAGGTGCTTCACAAATTGATCCGTAAAAATAAAAAAAGAAAATTTGTGCGAAAAAAAAGTATTTTTTTCCTTATTACGTATCAATTTTTGAAACACCTGGGAGTTCACAGTGCTCACTATGCATCTAGATAGGTTCCTTGGGGGGTCTAGTTTCCAAAATGGGGTCACTTGTGGGGGTGCTCCAATGTTTAGGCACACAGGGGCTCTCCAAACGCGACATGGTGTCTGCTAACAATTTGAATGGAAAATCACCTCAAATTGTTAACGGACACCAGGTCGCGTATGGAGAGTCCCTGTGTGCCTAAACATTTGAGCTCCCCCACAAGTGACCCCATTTTGGAAACTAGACCCCCAGGGAACATATCTAGATGCATAGTGAGCACTTTGAACCCCCAGGTGCTTCACAAATTGATCCGTACAAATGAAAAAAGAAAATTTGTGTGAAAAAAAGTATTTTTACCTTATTACGGATCAGTTTGTGAAGCACCTGGGGATTCAAAGTGCTCACTATGCATCTAGATAGGTTCCTTGGGGGGTCTAGTTTCCAAAATGGGGTCACTTGTGGGGGAGCTCCAATGTTTAGGCACGCAGGGGCTCTCCATATGCAACCTGGTGTTTGCCAACAATTGTGTGCCTAAACATTGGAGCTCCCCCACAAGTGACCCCATTTTGGAAACTAGACCCCCCACGGATCATATCTAGATGCACAGTGAGCACTTTGAACCCCCAGGTGCTTCACAAATTGAGCCGTATAAATGAATAAAGAAACTTTTTGTGAAAAAACATACTAGTCTAGTAGTTGCAATTCACAGCATAGGGGACCCAAAACATTTGGGTCTCTCCATGCTGAGGATTCCAGCCCCCTAGCTGCCAAGTTGTACCTGGCTGGCAACCAAAAATACGGCAAAGCTCCATGTCATTTTATTTGTAGAATTTAAAAAAAAAATGACATGGGGCTCTGCCTTATTTTTGGTCCAGCCAGGTACAACTGAGCAGCTACGGACTGCCACCAGCCCCCAGCTGCCTCATTGTACCTGGCTGGCAACCAAAAATACAGCGAAGCCTATTTTTTTTTATTTCTAGAATTATTTCTAGAAAAAAAATACATAGGGCTCCACCATATTTTTGGTCCAGCCAGGTACAACTTGGCAGCTACGGACTGCCACCAGCCCCCAGCTGCCTCATTGTACCTGGCAACCAAAAATACAGCAAAGCCTATTTTTATTTTAATTTCTAGAATTATTTCTAGAAAAAAAATGACATAGGGCTACACCATATTTTTAGTCCAGCCAGGTACAACTTGGCAGCTACGGACTGCCACCAGCCCCCAGCTGCCTCGTCATACCTGGCTGGAACCAAAAATACAGCGAAGCCTATTTTTTTTTATTTCTAGAATTATTTCTAGAAAAAATATGACATGGGGCTCCGCCATATTTTTGGTCCAGCCAGGTACAACTTGGCAGCTACGGACTGCCACCCACCCCCAGCTGCCTCGTCATACCTGGCTGGAACCAAAAATACAGCGAAGCCTATTTTTTTTTTATTTCTAGAATTATTACTAGAAAAAAAATGACATGGGGCTCCGCCATATTTTTGGTCCAGCCAGGTACATCTAGGCAGCTGGGGGCTGGAATCCTCAGCATAGAGATGCCCAAGTGTTCTGGGCTCCCCATGCTGCGAATTGCAGCCCGCAGCCGCCCCAGAAAATGGCGCATTCATTGAAGCGCCATTTTCTGGCGCTGTACCCACGCTCTTCCAGTTGCCCTGGTGCCGGTGGCTAACAGGGTAATAATGCCAGCTTTTTATTGGCAGCTGGCACTAAGCCCGAGATTCGTAATATAGGGCCAATGTTAGACCCGCCATTAGGAATCTCTAGTACGGTAAATAATCAATAAATACACACAGAGAAAAATTTTTTTATTTGAAAAAAAAACACAGACACAATTCGGACTCCATCTTTATTATAAAAAGATCCGACGTAGTCCACAACGAAGGTCCCACGACGCTCGATCGCCTCCGACGTAGTCCATAACAAAGGTCCCACGACGCTCGATCACTCCGATGTAGTCCTCAACGAAGGTCCCACAACACTCGATCGCCTTTGCTTTCAGATCGCTACTCTGGAGCCTGATCCGCCAGCATGGTGATCGAGCTGCAGAAAGTGATCTGACACCCCGGGCGCAGTGACCCACTATGTGAATCACTGCGCCTGGGCTGCCAGATCGCTTTCCGCAGCTCGATCCCCATGCAGGGAGATCGGGCTGCAGAGCAGCGATCTAAGAGCCTGGGTGCAGTGACCCACTATGTGCATCACTGCGCCCAGGCTGTCAGATTGCTTTCTGCAGCTCGATCCCCAGGATCCAGCTGCAGAAAGTGATCTGACAGCTCCAGCACAGTGATCCACAGTGATCACATAATGGTCACTGTGGATCACTGTGCTGGAGCTGTCAGATCATTTCCTGCAGCTAGATCCTCAGGATCCAGCTGTAGAAAGTGATCTGGCAGCTCCAGCACAGTGATCCACGGTGATCACATAATGGTCACTGTGGATCACAGTGCTGGATCTGTCAGATCACTTTCTAAAGCTGGATCCTCAGGATCTAGCTGTAGAAAGTGATCTGGCTGCTCCAGCACAGAGCTGTCAGATCCCGGAGGTGGCTCAGAAGAGGAGGAGGAGGAGCGGGACGCAGATGACAGAGCGGCCACCGGAGGGGTGAGTGGGAGAGGCGATCGCCGATCCGGTGATCGGGGGGGCAGGAAGGGGGAAGAGGGGGGGCTGACAGGAGATGGGGGGCTGACAGGAGATGGAGGGCACTTAGGAGGAAGCGGGGGCAGTGAGGAGGAGGCAGGCGGCAGGAAGAGGAAGTGGGCGGCAGGGAGAGGATGCAGGCGGCAGGGACAGGAAGCGGGGGGGTAAGAAAGATGAAGAGGGGGCAGGAAAGAGAGGTGGGGGACAGGGGGGCAGTTAGAGGATGACAGGGGAGAAGATCGGAGGGTAGGGATAGCAGGGGCAGGCAGGGAAGCATTACAGGCGGGGTGATTTTCACTTTCACTTTTGAGTGCCAATCACTGCGCCTGTAGCCGGGTGGGTGGGGGTGGGGGCAAATCGACCCCCCCTGGGGTGTTGTACAACTCCCCATGTACCTGCAGGCCGAGTGACAGGTCAGTGACACCCTCACTCGACCTGCAGGAGCCCGATCATTCCATGGCCCACCCCCTGGGCCATGGGTCGGGATTGAACTTGTTTTCATGGCCCAAACGGTGGGCCAAGGGTCGGGAAGGGGTTAAGTTCTGTTTTTTATTGTATCAAATACCTATTTCATGCGATAAAATGCAAATTAAGTATTTAAGAATCATACAATGTGATTTTCTGGATGTCTTTTAGATTCTGTCTCCATTAGGTGAAGTGAACCTATGATGAAAATTACAGACCTCTTTATTTTTTGTAGTGGAGAAATCTTGTAAAATCGGCAGTGTATCAAATACTTATTTTCCCCACAGTATATATAATAATAATAATAATAATACTTTATTTATATAGCGCCAACATATTCAGCAGCGCTTTACAATGTAGGGTTAGAGTACAGACAATATAATACAGTAAGTAATTACAATAGAGAACAAATAAAGTACAATAAAGTACAATAATTGGATACAAAACAATAGGTATAGAATCAATGTGAAAAGAAATTCAATAAATAAAGCAAGAAATGAAGGTGACCCTGCTCAAAAGAGCTTACAATCTACAACGGGATAGGGGTTGCACAAGGTACAGGGGCTTATTGCACTGATGGTCCAGGCATCTTGAGGAAATGGGGTATAGGGCTAAGCTTACATGGATGGTCATTATACAGTCTGTAGACCTTTATGGTTTGGTGGAGTTTTTAGAAGAGTAATGTCCAGAGGATAGCCCATTCACTGTCTACAGTACAATGGACTTATTAGGGAGTATGATAGGCCGCCTTAAAAAGATGCGTTTTTAGGGATCGTCTGAAGCCATGCAGGTTGTGGATAGTCCTGATTTCTTTGGGTAAAGCATTCCAGAGGTTGGGTGCAGCTCTGGAGAAGTCTTGGAGCCGGGAGTGGGAGGATCGGATTAGTGCAGATGTTAGTCGAAGGTCACTTGAGGAACGTAGAGAGCGGGTGGGGTGATAGACAGAGATGAGGGAGGAGAGGTAGGGGGGAGCTGCACTGTGAAGAGCTTTGTGGGTGAGAAGAAGCAATTTGAATTTGATCCTGTAGTATACGGGCAGCCAGTGTAATGACTGGCACAGAGCAGAGGCATCTGAGTAACGATTGGCCAGATGGGTGATCCTGGCTGCTGCATTAAGGATGGACTGGAGAGGAGAAAGTCTGGTGAGGGGGAGGCCGCTTAATAGAGAGTTGCAATAGTCAAGGCGGGAATGGATTAGGGCCACGGTGAGGGTTTTTGTTGTTTCCAGGGTGAGAAAGGGGCGGACTCTAGAGATATTCTTCAGGTGTAAGCGACAGGAGCGGACGAGAGATTGCGTGTGGGAGGAGAAGGAGAGATCGGTGTCAAACATAACTCCCAGACAGCGAGCCTGCTGCCTAGGCGTTATCGTGGTGCCACAAACTGAGAGAGAGATGTCCGATTTAGGGAGGTTAGTGGATGGGGGGAGCAGAAGAAGTTCAGTTTTGGAAAGGTTTAGTTTCAAATAGAGAGTGGACATGATATTGGAAACTGCAGCTAGATAATCATTGGTGTTCTTTACTACCGCAGGGGTAAGGTCAGGGGCTGAAGTGTATAGTTGTGTGTCATCAGCATAAAGATGGTACTGAAAGCCAAATCTGCTGATGGTGCGTCCAATCGGGGCTGTGTAGAGAGAGAAGAGGAGAGGTCCAAGGACTGACCCCTGAGGGACTCCAATGGTGAGGGGAAGAGGGGAAGAAGTGGAGCCTGCAAAAGATACACTGAAAGAGCGGTCAGAAAGATAGGAGGAGAGCCAGGAGAGAGCGGTGTCCTTTATGCCAATGGAGTGCAGCATAGCGAGTAGGAGCTGATGGTCGACAGTGTCAAAAGCTGCAGAGAGATCAAGGAGAATAAGCAGGGAGTGGTCACCATTACGTTTTGCTGTCAGAAGGTCATTGGTCACTTTGATGAGGGCAGTTTCTGTGGAGTGAAGGGGCGGAAACCAGACTGTAATGGATCTAGAATATATTTATATTTTTATATATATTTGTTTATAATTTTTTGTTATTATTTTACAAATTGATTTTTAAAATCTTATCCCAGACAAAGATAAAAATTATCTTGTACCGGATGAGCACATCCAAAACATTGCATGGAAAAGCCATAAGCCCTAAGGTGGAGCCAATTTTTCATTTTTGGGCTCTTAGGCTATGTGCAAACAAAGGGTTTTGAAAAGTTTTTGCAAAGAAACTTGAAGGGAACTCTCCAAGTAAAACAGTTCCTAAAAGAAATTGTGTTTCCGCTAGTTTAACATACTCTTACTCTCTTTTTCTCTTTTTTCTTATTTTTAAAACTTAAAGTCAATAACTACCATTGTTTATATTATTATTATTATTATTAATAATAATTGTACGGAATAACTAAAATTTATACCTCTTTTAAAACTTCACGAAAGGTTTAATACGAATTGGAATATATTAAATAATAACAAAATTAGTAACAAAAAAAACCTCAAACCAACTAAAAATCAAGAAAAAATGTTAAAAGGAAACAAACATCGCGGGTCATTTGTTCATGACCTTCAGTTACAAGAAAATCTTTGAAAGTTCAATTATGTTTAGTGTCATGTTTTATTGCTTGTTTTAGCTAATTTGTCTCAGAGACCGAAATGTTGTGTAACGTATTCCAGAGAGCGGGCAGTGTAAAAGTTCATTAAAATAAACTTAACATAAAACCTTGAATTCTGTGACCACCTAAGACTCCCCCTTCCCCCCTAGAACTTAACCTGAGAGGTCTTTTAAAGCTTTCTGATTTATGTCATTGTTGGCCGCATTTGAAACTTGACTGTCAATTAAGTCGGAGATAAATCTTTCGGCATAAAGCTGCCATGTTCTCGACCCACTGCTGTCCTTAAAGGACTGTTACTCTTGGAAGATCAAACAGCAGCTATTGATGAAAACAACTCCACTCACTTTTATGATCTCTCTAATGTAAATAAATTAGAAGGGAGTTTGCATTTTTGCTGACTGCGTGGAAAGTTAACGGCCCATAGCCTAGACCAATGTCAAATCAAAAATATCAACAAGAGTTTAGAGTCGGATCTCTCGATTAATCTTTCTATTTATTTACAAGGTTTGTGAATTTGCTAAATTGATTTAGGTAATTATAGATGAAGTTCAATCACTGAAAAGTAGTTCGAGAAAAAGAAGAGACTTGAATGTCTATTAATATAGGTAATTTATTAATGTGTTGAAGTTCGACATTTGGCAATCTTTGAAATAGAACTTGTGACTTTTTTTTAAGTAATTATGGCCCTGTAATAGCAAAGACCTGAGTTTTTTCTAAATCACAAGTTATCCTCTAACTTGGGGAATGTAGTTAAATTTCATATTGCATTCTCACCCATCCCTTGTAGACTGTGAGCCCTTGCAAGCAGGGTGCTCTCTCCTCACCTACTGTATCCTCACCCATTCCTTGTAGACTGTGAGCCCTCATGGGCAGGCTCCTGTCTCTCCTCACCTTCTGTATCCTCACCCATTCCTTGTAGACTGTGAGCCCTCGTGGGCAGGGTCATCTCCTCTTACCTACTGCATCCTCACCCATCCTTTGTAGACTGTGAGTCATTTCAGGTTGGGTTCTATCCTCATCTACTGTATCCTCACCCATCCCTTATAGAATGAGATCCCTTGCAGGTAGGATCCTCTCTCCTCAGCTACGGTATGTGTCACCCATTCTTTGTAGATGGTGAGCCCTCATGGGCAGGGTCCTCCCTCCTTACCTAAAGTATCCTCACTCATCCGTTGCAAGCTGTGAGACCTCACAGGCTGGGTCCTCTCTCCTCTCCCACTGTATCCCCCCATCCCTTTTAGACTTTGAGCCCTCGCAGGTAGGGACCTCTCTCCTCACCCACTGTATCCACATTCATCTTTTGTAGACAGTGAGCCCTTTGCGGGCAGGGTCCTCTTTCCTCACCTCATCTATTCTCACCTGTCCACGAGTCCCCCTGTGTCTCCAGCTGTATCTTCTGATCCTAGGACCTGGCGTGATGTCACAGTCACATGACCGGTTACCGCGTAACCAGTCATGTGACTGTGACATCACAGCAGGTCCTAGAGGCAGGATGTGCTGGAGACGCCGGGGGGACTCGTGGACAGGTGAGAATAGATGGTTTATTATTTTTAACCCCTGCCTTGCTTAATTTTACTTCCGCAATGTATGTATATACATTGTGGAAGTAAAATTAGATGGTTAGGAGTAGTTTTAGTGTACTGAGCATGCTCAGTACACTAAAATCAGGTCTGAGGAGACATCAGATGTTTCCTCGGACCCTGCTCCATAGGGCCCCATGTTAAACGAATCGGATCGGATCGGATTTGGCATAATTGTCATCCGATCTGTCAGATCCGACCTTTTCCGATTTTTGATTCGGATGCAAAAATCGGAGCAGTCTCCGATTTTTGCACCGGAAAGAAATCTGACAAAATCGGATCAGACGCGATTCGGATGCCATTTAGTGTACATCCGAATCAGTCCGATCCCATAGGATCATATGGGGCCAAATTCGGAAAATTAAAAAAATCGTACTGTGAAACCAGTCTTAAAGGCAGTAAAAATGGAGGATTAATTAGCTGAAAAAGTGTTCAGAAAAATTCTTGTTCCTGATTACTGGACCACTTATGGAAGCAGCCAAGCACAGAATCACCACAATATTATAAAAAAATATATTGTTGTAGTTACCAGGGATGGGTACTCGCCCGAGCATCTCAGTAGTTGAGATGCTCGGCACTTGCCGAGTACCGGTGAGATGCTCAGGCATATGTTCGGCTCCCTCTCCCTGCATGTTGGCGCTCTTTACAGCTTTACAGAGCCAGCCCACATTCAGGGATTGGCTGCCAAACATTGTTATGCCACAGCCAGTGATTGGCTGGCTGCACAGCGTCATCAGGTCTATATTACACCTGACCGCACTATGCTCGTCACTCTCATCCAGAGTCAACTAATGTAGGTAGAGGTGCTGCTGAGCTAGGGCCAAATTTAGTGTGTGTGTCTTAGGTAGTGTAGGTACTAGATAGTGTACACAACATGATCAATCTAAACAAATAGTCCTTTTCAGGACTAGTTCAGCTGTATAAAGGCAGTGTATATAGGCAAACAGAGTATATAGTGGACTGCGGTGTGTAAAGCGTATAAAGATTTTTTTTTAAAAATGGCGTCAAGTCCCCCATAAATTTCAAGTCTAGCAAAGGCTAAGCAGACAGCTGAGGCTGATGTTAGAAGTCTGGGAAGGGGGTAATACCCATGGAGATTCCCAGGCAGGGCTGTATCAATAATGAGGCAATCTGAGTGGCCTGTCTCAGGCGGCGCCACCTGCTGGTGAAAACGGGGGCAGCATCTGCAGGGGGTGCTTAAGTTCACCTGCACGCGAGGGAAGTAGTGAGAGTCGGCAAAGATCAGAGAGAAGCCTCCTGTGCTGAGATACCGAAGATAAGCAGCTTCGGGTCACAAGGTGACAGATCTGCTGCTGGCCAGAGAGTGAGAGAGGTGCTGGGAACCAGGGGCTGTGAGCATGTGAAGCTGCACATGTACAACCAGCACAGAAGACTGTGTGAGGTATCTGTATAATCTGTGTGTGAGCTGTGTGTCTGTCTGTGTGTGTGAACTGTGTGTGTGTGAATTGTGTGTGTGAGCTGTGTATGTGTGTTGCGTGTTAGTTGTGTGAGAGTTGCATGTCTGTGTGTGAATTGTATGTGTGTGAGCTGCATGTCTGTGTGTGTTAATTGTGTGTGTGAGCTGTATTTGTGAGTTGTATGTGAGATGTGTGAGCTGTGTGTGTGTGAGTTGCGTGTGAGTTGCGTGTCTATGTGTGGGAGTTGTGTCTGTGTGTATGTCTGTGTGTGTGAGCTGTGTGTGTGAGTTGTGTTTGTGTGAGTTGTGTGTGAGTTGTGTGTCTGTGAGTTACGTGTCTGTGTGTGAGAGTTGTGTGTCTGTGTGTGTGAGCTGTGAGTGTGTGAGCTGTGTGTCTGTGTGTGAGCTGTTTGTAAGTTGCATGTCTGTGTGTGCATTGTATATGTGTGAGTTGTGTGTCTGCATGTGAGCTGTGTGTGAGTTGTGTGTCTAGTGTGAGTTGTGTGTCTGTGTGTGAGTTGTATGTGTGTGAATTGCTTGTCTGTGTGAGCTGTGTGTGAGTTGTGTGAGATGTGTGTGAGTTGTTTGTGAATTGCGTGTCTGTGTGTGGGAGTTGTGAGTGTGAGAGTTGTGTGCGGGAGTTGTGTCTGTGTGTATGTCTGTGTGTGTGAGCTGTGTGTGTGAGCTGTGAGTGTGTGAGCTGTGTGTCTGTGTGTGAGCTGTTTGTGAGTTGCGTGTCTGTGTGTGAGTTGTGTGTCTTGCAACACTGTCTCACAAGTCAGTATGAGCCCTTACCATTTTCCCCAGGAAAATCCATTTTGGTTTCATTTTTGTACATTTTGCTGTGAGTTCGTAAAAGTGGCGTAATTGACACACCCACTCCAGGGCCAGTGAAGATTCAGTATCGGGCAGTTACTAGTTATTCTCACGTCTTCACTTGTTGGGGACAGACGGGGGCCGAGTCCCGGTCCCGTGACCCTGGCAGTGTCACTTTAATAATGGGGATAATGTTAAGGAAAGTCTGAGGGGATAAAAGCTGCCGCTTCTGCAGCACCTCTGGGGATGATGGCCAGCAGCTTAGATAGTTCCGCTCCCCACAGGCAGAGTGCATTCCCCAGGGTAGTGAAGTGGTTTTCCCCGGCTCGTACCTTGGCAGTTGGTCACTCGGTTAGCAGTACCTCCGGTGTCATAGGTGGCCCCTGTGGCCGATGGTCGCTGCAAATAAAAGTCTCTCACACCACAGCTGCAGTTCTGTTACTTTTACTTAGGTGTTAAACATGGCCATCGGGTACGCTCTCTGCCAGTCTCCGGTACTTTACTCTTTCTCCAGAGCCATGTTGGTACAGTCAAGCCACGGTTGGTGACCTTACTCTTCCTTCTACGTGTCACAGTCTCTGGTGGGTCTCGTCTCTCGGCGTTATAAGGGATAACTTTCATCTGAGAGAGCAGTTCACCGCTCTGCCCCCCAGGCTCTCAACACCCTCAGCTCAGGTACTGGTATCCATTACTTCTGTGTGACCCGGACACCATTAGGATCCCTCCCAGGCACTGCTCCCTAGTTCGGTCACTTTCCTCAAGATGTGTTGGGTGTTCAGCCACAGCTCCCGTTAAAAGTCTGAGGTCTCTGGTTTGGCTCGGGCTTGAAGTTTCCGCACCATCTGCAGGGCCGGTCTCTATATCCTCCACCAACCCCTCTGTCTCATCAGGTTCAGGTGTAAGGGGGTCGATGCCTCATCCGCACCCTCTTCTCTCCATCAGTCAGGCATTCCCTCCCGTGGGTGAGTGGGGTGGCATTGCTCCAACCCATGGGAGTCGGCACCACACTGCCTCTGCACTCCCGACTACCACTCCTCCATCAGTTGATGTTACTCCTCCGTCTCCTGCTACTGAACTAACGTGTCTAACACTGTCCTGTCCCCCTTTTATGGCCTGTGTCCTCCCTCAGGGTGCACCAATTGTCCCAAGGGCCTGTCACTGTATGTTGTGTGTGTGTTGTGTTGTGGCTCAACTATACCATCCTGACACCTGGAGAACAGGGGCACTACACCTCCTAACCGCAGAAGTGCAGTACCTCTGGTGGTGGTTTACCCAGAGGGGCGTCACATAATACTCAGACAACATTGTTCACAGCAGTAACCTGGGAGTCAGAAATGCTTACAGGGGTCTTCCCCATGCTGTTCCTATGCCATTTGAACACTGTTCTTATATATATTTGACATTTGAAGGCTTTCTGCAGACCGCCGGGGGTGCTGCTGGAAAAATGCTTGAATTTCCCTTAGGGTAACATTGGGCTCGGTGCTGCACCCGAGCATTTTGTATATGTTCGGCCCGAGCATCGAGCACCCAAGCATTTCACTGTTCGCCCATCACTAGTAGTTACAGCTCCCTGTCTAATGTGCAACTGACAATATCCAAACTCTGGATGGCTATTATATTATTAACATTTGCATTAGTTTTGTAAGAGAATGTCCAATTTTGAGTTAAATTTTTTCTTTTTTCTGCTTTAATGGATATATTTGCATCTAAAAATCCATTTTTGCAATAGGATTTATGTAAAAATGTTGCACTATTTAGAGTTTACAGGCTCTTTGTTTCACCACAAAATCAACTTTGATGTGGTCAACTGTCAGGAATCGGCTAGGAGGAGATCAAAAGGAGACAGTTACACGGGGTGACACTGTGTTAAGGGAATCAGGTAGCAGGATGGTAAGATGGCCTATAATGGCATTCAGGGTGGTTTGAATCTGGTTCAAAAATTCCAAACTGTAAAACTATAAGGCCTCATTGACACAGAGCATTTGTACTCCATCCTTGTTGATCCATTTTTGGTTCAGTTTCTGCATCAAAAATGGATCCTCTTTTTTTGCAAAAAAGCATCACAAATGTACGGTATCATCTGTTTGTGTTGTTTCCTTACTCTGTTTTTGTTAGACACAGACAGACAGACACATAGACAGACACACGCTCCATTACTTACCCTTCCTGGCGATCCCATGGTGAGCTACGGTGATTTCTTTCTACTGGGCATCAGCAGGACCTGCGGGTATGGTACTGACAGGACCTGGCCAGGTGACTTAGCCTAAGTCACATGGGCAGGTCCTCTCAGTACTGTATCCACAGGTCCTGCCAATGCCGGGAAGTAAGACATCACCAGGGCTCACCGTTCGATGACCGGGGAGTGTAAGTAATGGACTGTTGGTGGTATGGAAAGCGCAGCGGAAAAATGGAGCACTAATTGACGCTCAATATTTTCTGGATGCACTAACGTCGCAGTCAAAAACGCTGACATCTGCACATTAAATCAAAAATCCCATTCACTTTGCTGGCAGTGACTGATCCGTTTTTGGTGCAGTTATTAAAGAAACGCAGCACCAAAACATCCAATGTGAACATAGCCTAATAGTATTAGTATATTAAAAAAAGATAAAGTATTGGCTAACAATAATATATTAACTAATTTTAGGAAGGAGGATGGCGATTGTAAGAAGAGAGGAGACAACGGAGGAAGAAAGTAGGCACCGGATCAAGACCAGAGGCGCCATCAGACCAAACCGTGCCATCTGTAGGTGAAATAAAAGACCTTTCTTTGTGCCTTGCAGAGAGGATTACTACAGTTTACTAGAAAATTCTCTTTAATGGTGGAGGGCAGTGCTTTACATTGGGAAACCTTATGATATACTCCCATTAATTTAACCCCTTTACGACTAATGACGAGTATACTCGTCATGAAAAGCTGTCAGTTCCCGCATCATGACGAGTATACTCGTCATGGCTTTGAACTGTCACTGCTTCTAAACGAACAGTGACAGTTCAATTCTAAAAGCTGTCAGTGACAGCTGAGGGTTAGGGGCAGAGGTGTGGGGACCCTTTTTAGGGGTCCCCACACTCAGAGCGATGTGATCGGTCAGTCAAACTGACCCCATTTTGGAAACTAGACCCCCCAAGGAATGTATCTAGATGCATAGTGAGCACTTTGAACCCCCAGATGCTTCACAAATTCATCCATAAAAATGAAAAAGCACTTTTTTTTCCACAAAAAGTTTCTTTTTTCATTTTTACGGATCAATTTGTGAAGCATCTGGGGGTTCAAAGTGCTCACTATGCATCTAGATACGTTCCTTTGGGGGTCTAGTTTCCAAAATGGGGTGACTTGTGGGGGAGCTCCAATGTGGACACACACAGGGACCCTCCAAACGCGACATGGTGTCCGCTAACAATTTGAATGGAAAATGAGCTCAATTTGTTAGCGGACACCATGTCACGATGGGAGGGTCTCCGTGTGTCTCCACATTGGAGCTCCCCCACAAGTGACCCAATTTTGGAAACTAGACCCCCAAAGGAACGTATCTAGATGCATAGTGAGCACTTTGAACCCCCAGGTGCTTCACAAATTGATCCGTAAAAATGAAAAAAGAAACTTTTTGTGGAAAAAAAAGTGCTTTTTCATTTTTATGGATGAATTTGTGAAGCATCTGGGGGTTCAAAGTGCTCACTATGCATCTAGATACGTTCCTTTGGGGGTCTAGTTTCCAAAATGGGGTGACTTGTGGGGGAGCTCCAATGTGGACACACACAGGGACCCTCCAAACGCGACATGGTGTCCGCTAACAATTTGAATGGAAAATGAGCTCAATTTGTTAGCGGACACCATGTCACGATGGGAGGGTCCCCGTGTGTCTCCACATTGGAGCTCCCCACAAGTGACCCCATTTTGGAAACTAGACCCCCAAAGGAACGTATCTAGATGCATAGTGAGCACTTTGAACCCCCAGGTGCTTCACAAATTGATCCGTAAAAATGAAAAAAGAAACTTTTTGTGGAAAAAAAAGTGCTTTTTCATTTTTATGGATGAATTTGTGAAGCATCTGGGGGTTCAAAGTGCTCACTATGCATCTAGATACGTTCCTTAGGGGGTCTAGTTTCCAAAATGGGGTCACTTGTGGGGGAGCTCCAATGTGGACACACACCGGGACCCTCCAAACGCGACATGGTGTCCGCTAACAATTTGAATGTAAAATTAGCTCAATTTGTTAGCGGACACCATGTCGCGTTTGGAGGGTCCCTGTGTGTGTCCACATTGGAGCTCCCCCTCAAGTGACCCTATTTTGGAAACTAGACCCCCAAAGGAACGTATCTAGATGCATAGTGAGCACTTTGAACCCCCAGATGCTTCAGAAATTCATCTGTAAAAATGAAAAAGCGCTTTTTTTTCCACAAATAATTTCTTTTTTCATTATTACGGATCAATTTGTGAAGCATCTGGGGGATCAAAGTGCTCACTATGCATCTAGATATAATCCATTGGGGGTCTAGTTTCCAAAATGGGGTCACTTGTGGGGGAGCTCCAATGTGGAGACACACAGTGACCCTCCCAACGCGACATGGTATCCGCTAACAATTGGGGCTCATTTTCCATTCAAATTGTTAGCGGACACCATGTCGCGTTGGGAGGGTCCCTGTGTGTCTCCACATTGGAGCTCCCCCATAAGTGACCACATTTTGGAAACTTGACCCCCAAAGGAACGTATCTAGATGCATAGTGAGCACTTTGAACCCCCAAGTGCTTCACAAATTGATCCGTAATAATGAAAAAAGAAACTTTTTGTGGAAAAAAAAAGTGCTTTTTCATTTTTATGGATAAATTTGTGAAGCATCTGGGGGTTCAAAGTGCTCACTTTGCATCTAGATACGTTCCTTGGGGGGTGTAGTTTCCAAAATGGGGTCACTTGTGGGGGAGCTCCAATGTGGAGATACACAGGGACCCTCCAAACGCGACATGGTGTCCGATAACAAATTGAGCTAATTTTACATTCAAATTGTTAGCGGACACCATGTCGCGTATGGAGGGTCCCCGTGTGTCTCCACATTGGAGCTCCCCCACAAATGACCCCATTTTGGAAACTAGACCCCCTAAGGAAAGTATCTAGATGCATAGTGAGCAGTTTGAACCCTCAGACACTTCACAAATTTATCCATAAAAATGAAAAAGCACTTTTTTTTCACCAAAAATTTATTTTTGCCTACATTTTTTCAGTTTCACATGGGCAAAGTGATAAAATACATCCCAAAATTTGTTGGGCAATTTCTCCTGAGTACACCGATACCTTATATGTGTTCATAAACCACTTTTTGGGCGCACGGCAGGGCTCAGAGGTGAAGGAGCGCCATTTCACTTTTTGAACGGAAAATTGGCTCTAAAATTCAAATTGCGCTCCTTCCCTTCTGAGCCCTGCCGTGCGTCCAAACAGTGGTTTATGACCACATATGAGGTATCGGTGTACTCAGGAGAAATTGCCCAACACATTTTAGGATGCATTTTATCCTGTTGCCCATGTGAAAATGAAAAAATTAAGGCTAAAAGAACATTTTTGTTACAAAAATGAAAATGTCCATTTTTTCCTTCAACTTTATTTTAGTTCCTGTGAAGCACCTGAAGGGTTAATAATCTTCTTGAATGTAGTTTTGAGTAGCTTGAGGGTTGCAGTTTTTGGAATGGTGTCAATTTTGGGTGTTTTCTGTCATGTACACCCCTCAAAGGGACTTCAAATGTGATGTGGTCACTAAAAAAATGGTTTTGTAAATTTTGCTGGAAAAATGAGAAATTGCTGATGACCTTTGAACCCTTATAACGTCCTACCAATTTTTCATTTTTCTTCCAAAATTGTGCTGATGTGAAGTAGACATGTGGGAAATGTGATTTATTAACTATTTTGTGGCACATAACTCTCTGGTTTAGCAGAATAAAAATTAAAAATATGAAAATTGCTAAATTTTCAACATTTTTGCCAAATTTTTGATTTTTTCACAAATAAACGCTATCGACCTAAATTTAATACTAACATGAAGCCCAATATGTCACGAAAAAACAATCTCAGAATCGCTAGGATCGGTTGAAGCGTTCCAGAGATATAACCTCATAAAGGGAGAGTGGTCAGAATTACAAAAAATGGTCCGGTCATTAGGGTGCAAAGTGACTCGGTCCTTAAGGGGTTAAAAAAAAGACCCAAGCCCACCAAGTTCAACCTAAACATAATAAAATGTACAGAAAGATTGTGCCATTTCATATATGGATGCAATAATAAATGTGTGGAACCCACTAGGACGGGGTACTCGGTACCGGACCAGGGTACTGCTGGGAATATCACGGCGGTCTTGGTCTGGACCGTGTCCCGGGTTCTCACAAGGAAAAGGGGTATTTACAGGGATAGTTTGTCGTGACACCACCCACGGGTTGTGGCCAGTAAGGTCCTTTGGAAGTGCACTGAGATACAGGCTGATTTTCTGCTAAGGGAAAAAAAACCTCTATATATCTGATTCTCTAGCGAGTGTGACCGCGAGCTTTGTGTGACAGAGCAAGTGCGACAGAAGTAAGTGTGTGACTTGTGATTCAGTGACTTTGGATTCAGGGAGTTTGGAAGGGAGGATTTACTGAATTGCTGGTTGTATTTTATTAATACTTTGCATTTCTTTTTACTTAACATTTCTGTCTGGTGCAATCCCCATTAGGAAATGAGCTCCATGATTGGCAATGCCATCCAGTGTACATCTTGCCGCATGTATGCATTCCTTGACCAGCCGGTCGAGGGTGCATACTGCTGTGTGAGATGTGAGTACGTTGTGCATTTGGAAGCCCAGATACTGGATCTAAATGAACAACTGACAACGCTGAGATCCATAGACAATATGGAAAGGAGTCTGCTGCTCACTGAACAGCTGCTCAATGGGATAGATGTGGGGGAGGATGGTAGTATGGAGCTGCAGGACCGTGAGGTAGCTAGCTGGGTGACAGTTAGAAGGCGGGGTAGAGGGAAGGGTGCCAGGGAGGCTAGCCCTGATCTGGCCCACCCCAATAAATTTGCTATGTTGGCAGATGAGGGGGGTGTGAGTTCAGGGATAGCACTGCTGCAGCAGGACATGACCTCTGAAAGCCAGAGGAGTGTCAGCTCCAGTAAGGGGGAAAACAGGAGAGTAGGGCAGGCCAGACAGGTGCTGGTAGTGGGGGACTCAATTATTAGGGGAATAGATAGGGCAATCTGTCACAAAGACAGGGATCGTCGAACAGTGTGCTGCCTACCTGGCGCTCGAGTCCGGCACATCGCTGATCGGGTTGACAGATTACTGGGAGGGGCTGGTGAGGACCCAGCGGTCATGGTGCACATTGGCACAAATGACAAAGTTAGAGGTAGGTGGAAGGTCCTTAAAGATGATTTCAGGGAATTAGGCTGCAAGCTTAAGGCAAGGACCTCCAAGGTAGTATTCTCTGAAATACTGCCTGTACCACGTGCCACACCAGAGAGGCAACGGGAGATTAGGGAGATAAATAAGTGGCTCAGGAATTGGTGTAGGAAGGAGGGGTTTGGGTTCCTGGAGAACTGGGCCGACTTCTCTGTTGGCTACAGGTTCTATGCTAGGGACGGGCTGCACCTCAATGGGGAGGGTGCAGCTGTGCTGGGGGAGAAAATGGCTAGAAGGTTGGAGGAGTGTTTAAACTAGGGATTGGGGGGGAGGGTATTCATTGTATAGGAGGGGAAGATAGTGTAAACAGTAACCTGGGCACAAGTAATAAAATTGGGGGTGGCATGGGGGGTGGGGTTAGAACAGTCAAACTAGTAGGAAGGAAGAGAGGTAAAGAGAGATGCATAAAGTGCATGTTCACTAATGCCAGAAGCCTCACCAACAAAATGGAGGAATTAGAATTGATTTTATTGGAAAATAATTATGACATGGTGGGGATTTCGGAGACTTGGCTGGATGAGAGCCATGACTGGGCTGTTAATTTACAGGGCTATTGTCTGTTCAGAAATGACCGTACAAATAGGCGAGGAGGAGGTGTATGTTTATACGTAAAATCATCCTTAAAACCCATCCTGCGTGATAATATAGGTGAATCTAATGGAAATGTAGAGTCCCTGTGGGTGGAGATAAGGGGAGGGGGAAAAAATAATAAATTACTGATAGGGGTTTGTTATAAGTCCCCAACAATAATGGAAGTGGAGGAGAATATCCTCATAAAGCAAATAGATGAAGCAGCGACTCAGGGAGAAGTCATTATTATGGGGGACTTCAACTACCCTGAAATACATTGGGGATCAGAAACCTGCAGTTCCAGCAAAGGTAATAAGTTTTTGAAAACTATGAGAGACAATTACCTTTCACAACTGGTTCAGGACCCAACAAGAAGGGGGGCACTGCTGGACCTAATATTAACCAACAGGCCAGACCGCATATCAAATATACGGGTTGGAGGTCACTTGGGTAATAGTGATCATGACTTAATAAGCTTTCAAGTATCCTTTACTAAGACGTGTAGTAAAGGGGCCACAAGGACACTAAACTTCAGGAAGGCAAATTTCCAACGGTTGAGAGATGATCTTAGTGCAATAAACTGGGACGATGTCCTGAGACATAAAAGTACACAACACAAATGGGAGATGTTTATTAGCATCCTGAATAGGACATGTGCACAATATATACCCTATGGGAATAAGCATGCTAGAAATAGGAGGAAACCACTATGGCTAAATAAAGTGGTAAGAAGTGCAATATGTGACAAAAAGAAAGCATTTAGGGAATTAAAGCAAGTAGGTAGTGATGAGGCATTAAATAAATACAGAAAATTAAATAACATTTGTAAAAAGCAAATCAAGGCAGCAAAGATTGAGACAGAGAGACTCATTGCTAGAGAAAGTAAAAAGAATCCCAAAATATTTTTTAACTACATAAATAGTAAGAAACTAAAAAATGATGGTGTTGGCCCCTTTAAAAATAGTCTGGGTGAAATGGTGGATGAGGATGAGGAAAAAGCCAATATGCTAAATGACTTTTTTTCAACAGTATTTACACAAGAAAATCCCATGACAGACAATATGATCAGTGATAACAAAAAGTCTCAATTAAATGTCACCTGCTTAACCCAAGAGGAAGTACGGCATCGTCTAAAAATCACTAAAATTGACAAATCCCCGGGCCCGGATGGGATACACCCCAGAGTGCTGCAGGAATTAAGTACTGTCATAGATAGACCATTATTTTTAATATTTAAAGATTCCATAATAACAGGGTCTGTACCACAGGACTGGCGTTTAGCAAATGTGGTGCCAATATTCAAAAAGGGGACAAAAACTGATCTTGGAAATTATAGGCCAGTAAGCTTAACCTCTACTGTGGGTAAAATCCTAGAGGGTTTTCTAAGAGATGCTATACTGGAGTATCTGAAGAAAAATAACCTCATGACCCATTATCAACATGGTTTTACGAGGGACCGTTCCTGTCAAACTAATCTAATAAGCTTCTATGAAGAAGTAAGTTCTGGACTGGACCAAGGAAATGCAGTGGATGTGGTGTATATGGATTTTTCAAAAGCTTTTGATACGGTGCCACACAAAAGGTTGATACATAAAATGAGGGCAATGGGGATAGGGGAAAATATGTGTAAGTGGGTTAAGAACTGGCTTAGTGATAGGAAACAAAGGGTGGTTATTAATGGAACAAACTCAGAATGGGTCACAGTTAATAGTGGGGTACCACAGGGGTCAGTGTTGGGCCCGCTTCTATTTAATATATTTATTAATGACCTTGTAGGGGGCATACAGAGTGGAATCTCAATATTTGCAGATGACACTAAACTCTGCAGGGTAATCAATACAGAGGAGGACAATTTTATATTACAGGAGGATTTATGTAAACTAGAAGCTTGGGCTGCTAAATGGCAAATGCGCTTTAATGGGGATAAATGTAAAGTCATGCACTTGGGCAGAGGAAACAAAAGGTATAATTATGTGCTTAATTGTAAAACACTGGGCAAAACTGTCACTGAAAAAGACCTGGGTGTATGGATAGATGATAAACTCACATTTAGTGGCCAGTGTCAGGCAGCTGCTGCAAAGGCAAATAAAATAATGGGATGCATTAAAAGAGGCATAGATGCTCATGAGGAGAACATAATTTTACCTCTATACAAGTCACTAGTGCGACCACACTTAGAATACTGTGTACAATTCTGGTCTCCGGTGTATAAGAAAGACATAGCTGAACTAGAGCGGGTCCAGAGAAGAGCGACAAAAGTTATTAGAGGACTAAGGGGTCTGCAATACCAAGACAGGTTATTAAACTTGGGGTTATTTAGCTTGGAAAAACGAAGGCTTAGGGGTGATCTTATAATAATGTATAAATATATGAGGGGGCAGTACAGAGACCTTTCTAATGATCTCTTTACTCTTAGGCCTGAGACGGGGACAAGGGGGCATCCTCTACGTCTGGAGGAAAGAAGGTTTAATCATAATCACAGACGCGGATTCTTTACTGTAAGAGCAGGGAGACTATGGAACTCTCTGCCACATGCTGTTGTAATGAGTGACTCACTACTAACATTTAAGAAGGGCCTGGATGCCTTTCTTGAAAACTATAATATTACCAGTTATATATACTAGATTCTTTGATAGGGCGTTGATCCAGGGAATTAGTCTGATTGCCGTATCTGGAGTCAGGAAGGAATTTTTTCCCCCAATGTGGAGCTTAGTGTTGCCACATGGGGTTTTTTTGCCTTCCTCTGGATCAACATGTTAGGCTATGGGTTGAACTAGATGGACTTAAAGTCTTCCTTCAACCTTAAAAACTATGTTACTATGTTACTATGAGGCCACCGCTGCAGCGCAGCTCTGCCAGGATGATGGAGGGATGGATGGGCTGCAGCTAGATGGATGAGCCCGCCATGGGTCGGGCTGTCCCTGGCAGGGAAAAGCGTGTAATTCAAAGTTCAGTATACCTGGAATCAGACACGGGAAACTGAAGCAGGGTTCCCCGGGTTTACTTGCAAGTTCTTCCAAGTCACACACTTTACAACAGTTCACAATGCAGTTCTGGTACACCAAATAACTCTGTGCTTCCACTGAACCCTCTGCAGCCAGGCTGTCGCTCTGAGACCTCTCACTCTCCCTCATTGTCCTTCCAGTCTTGTTCTCTCTATGCTCTTCTCAGTGAATTGTATGACAGCAACTCAGTCCCTTGTGTGCTGTTTTCCCCTATGTGTGTGGGCGGTAAGCCGGGTCCTATATTGTTGCTTTGCCTCCAATCCGTGTGGTAGGAATACAGACCTGGAATCTGTATTCCCCACCGGTTTGTCTGGGGAGCCGGTGTGTAACTTCAGTCCCCCTCAGAGCTGACACTCTGGTTTTAGCCTAGCTTGGGTGTCCCTGTCTTGCAAGGGATCACCGTCTCTTTCCTAACCTGTGTGGTTATTCAGGTACAACCAGGGAAACCTTTCCCTCCTGCAGCCAGTCAATGCTGCCGTACTCCTCGGACCTGGTGGTATCGGTCCGGTTCTGTCCTCACTCCCCCTTGGGCTGCAGGCTATGGATGAGCTTTCTCTCCATGGAACTGTGTCTCTGTGGATTCTGCGTCTCCAGGGAGCCCTATCCCTCCGGGAAGTGTCACTTTCTGTCTTCTGTTCTTTACCTCTCAGCTCACTCTGGCCCACTCTGGGTCTTTTCTGTTCAGCCGACTCCGGCCTACTGGCTAACTCCTATTGTTCCTTCTTCCCACCCACTTTCCTCTAAACCCCACCACCCCTTGCCCGCCTAGAGTCCCGGGCTCTGGGTTGGGTGTTGTGCTCTTGTGGGTGTGTCTGCTGTGAGGGTGTTTGATGCACAAACTGTCTACCTTCTGCCTGGCTGCAGTTCCCTATGTGGCCACCCTGGTCGCAGGGGCGCCAAAAATGTGGAAAACCTGCACCAGTAGCTTTGCCTATGATTTGTTGACACCTATATTTATATTTACAGTCATGACACTTATAATATGATGAAGGCTAAAATATGAGACCATATTTCAGTGTATTTCAAGTGACAATGACAAGAAATTTTGCAGCATATTCCTAAATTTTGACCAACCACAATAGTTGTAAGGTGAGAAATGGTTTCATTTAGAGTGTGGTTCAAATTTTGGCCTAAATAGGAGTGGATACAGGAGAAATGAGACAGGATGGCAGAATCAGGAGGTTATGCTGTAAATATTAGGTACAGTAAATGTCAGCTCAGTGGAGAAGAAATAGGCTTAGGCTAAAATCTACAGTGGGAAAAATAAGTATTTGTACACTGCCGTTTCTGCAAATTTTTCCACCTACAAAGAGTAGTGAGGTCTATAATTTTTATCATATGTACACTTCATCTGTGAGAGACAGAATCTAAAAAAATCCAGAAAATCCCATTGTATTATTTTTACATGAAAAAAAGTATTTAAAGGGAACCTAACCCCCAAACTGACCCCCCCCAGCATCTTTCTACCTGTCCCTGCACCCCCTCTTATCATTTCTAGCCATCCCTTTTGCAGAAAAAATCGATTTATTAAAGTAGAAAAGAGGTTATATTTACGTCCGTCCTGTGTGAGTTCTCTGTTTCTGAATTAGTCTCAAAGGCTGGCCTGTGTGCTGCAGCCTTGTAATTATGCACGCCCCTCTCTTCTTGCTAAGAGCCTGGCCGCGTCATGAAAGGGGGTGGGGCTAACGGCACGACGCAATTTAGCCCCGCCCCTTTCATGACGCGGCCAGGCTCTTAGCAAGGAGAGAGGGGCGTGCATAATTACAAAGGAGCAGCAGACTGTCAGACCATTGAGACTAATTCAGAAACAGAGAACTCACACAGGACAGAGGTGAATATAACCTTTTCTCTACTTTACTAAATCGATTTTTTCTGCAAAAGGGATGGCTAGAAATTATAAGAGGGGGTGTGGGGACAGGTAGAAAGATGCGGGGGGGTCAGTTTGTGGGGTTAGGTTCCCTTTAATACAGTAGAAAAACAGAACCACAGACACCTTTCTTTTTAATTAACTCCTTGCCGACACAGGACGGTGTACAACGTCCTGGGCTGGGAAGGGGGTTTTGATGTGAGCTCCGGTGCGGATCTCACATCAAAGCTCCGACATCTCAGCTGATCTCATCCGGGTAAAGCACCTGAAAATGGCACTACAAAAGAGTGCACCATTTTCAGGTGTGGCTGTGGGCTGTGATTTTCAGTGTGGGGGGCCCAGGTCTTACCATGCTGAGAATCTCAACCCCCAGCTGCCTGGGTGTTACCTTGGCTGGCGATCAAAAATTATGAGAAGCCCACTCATTTTTTTAACTATTTATTTAAATAATTAAAAAAAAATAATGGGTTTCTCTGTATTTGGATTACCAACCAACGTAAAGTGAGGCAGCTGATAGCTGTCCACTTTGCGCTGAGAATCAAAAATACTGCAAAGCGCTAGACAATTTTGTTAAAATTATTTATTTATTTTTGCAGTACTATTATGTCAGTCAATGGATGAGGGGCCCAACAGACAATCACTGATGCTGTCACAGAAAATGGGCATCTGTGATTGGCTCCTGGAGAAACTGAAACCAGACCATACATTCTAGCATCCAGAATGTATGGCCAGTTTCCAGATTACTCCAACAGCCAATTACAGATGCCCATTCTCTGTGACAGCATCTGTGACCGGCTGTTGGGTCCCTCTGCAGTGAATATCCAGTAAGTTAATGACCGTCCGTAGAAGTATACACAGGATGGCGAGAGAGGTAAATATAATGCTGTTTAATAACTATATTCTTTCTTTTACAGCTCCCCTGCCCCCATCCCATAACTTTAAAATCTGAGTTTGGGGTTCAAACTCAAATTTGAGTCACGTTCGGTCCCAAACCTGGACTTTATAAAAAGTCCAGGCGAGTCCACAAAACCTGAACTTCGGCGCGTTCGCCCATCACTACTCCACTACTGTCATCTTTTCTTTGTGTTTTGCACTATGGTGGTGAATGACCACGGTACTTCTTTTAACCATTTCATGGTCTCCAAAACTTAGAGTGGTTAAAAGAAGTAATAAAATACTAAACATATAACAGCAATACATGGAATTTGCCCGTTAAAGATATCTTGAGCTCATAAGTTTTGATAAGCGAGCACTAAAGTGCTTGAGTGCACGTTACTCAGGTCGGATGCTCTGACTGGGTCTACTTGAGTAATGAGTATAATGGAAGTCAATTACGGTAGTAATTGGCAGTCCGGCCATTAAGAGACTGCAACTGACTCTCTCTGAGAAGCCGGCTACCATCATTTATTGAATGGAGCTGGCTCTTTGTGTTGGATTTTTCACAAATGAAACACCTGAGCACACATAATACTCAGCTGAGTACAAAGCGTACCGATCAAGTACTGAGCAGTGCCAAGCATGGTAACTCATCATTACTCATAACCCTTATAGGGCAACTAAACTTTTAGCCATCTCAGATATTTATTTCCTGAAATATTTCTGATGAGGTTTTGAAAAGTTTTGGAAGGTTTTTTTCCCTGAAGTGTGTTTTTTTGCAGGCTTTTCATTGGACAGTGTTTAGATTGGAGCAGATTCCATCAATATCTGCTGAAAAAAGTGACATGCATTTTTTTTCCTCCAAGTATTTTACATAGCTTGTTCAGAAAATAAAATCATTCATAAAACTCTTCCTATGAATAACAAAGTGATTTTCCTATAGAAATAAGCTGAGAGAGTTTTTCAAGTGATTTGCCCACTGGAGCCATGGGGTACTTGGAACCGGGCCCTGCCGTCATCTGGGGCTGCAGGATGTCACAGTGTCGTGACCTGGCTCTGTGGTCTCGGGTGGGTCAATAAAAGGGGAAAAAAACTGTTTTAAGGATTATCATGATGCCACTGGTGGTGTGTGGCTATAGGTGGCCACCGCCACAATCGGGACCTCTGGGAATGATAAGGGTAGCAGCAAGGAAGTTGAGCGCTCCATGGGTAGGAGCCCAGGGCAACAATGTAGTAAGTGTGGTGCAGTGGATGCAGGACTCACAGGCACAGGCCGTCTCAGGCTGCCGACTCTCACATCAGTTTGTTTCCTCCCCAGCGCAAGAAACACAGTCTCAAACAGCATCAAGCTTTAACAGGGTTTTAATTTGCTTTTCGTCAGCTGGTACAATTTACAGTGGTTCAACAGCAGCTCCAGTGCGTTCTCAGCAACCAGGATGGTTTGTCTGCAACGCACTGGAGCCGCTGTTGAACCACTGTAAATTGTACCAGCTGACGAAAAGGAAATTAAAACCCTGTTAAAGCTTGATGCTGTTTGAGACTGTGTTTCTTGCGCTGGGGAGGAAACAGACTGATGTGAGAGTCGGCAGCCTGAGACGGCCTGTGCCTGTGAGTCCTGCATCCACTGCACCACACTTACTACATGGTTGCCCTGGGCTCCTACCCATGGAGCGCTCAACTTCCTTGCTGCTACCCTTATCATCAAAGTGACCAATGACCTTCTGACAGCAAAACATAATGGTGACCACTCTCTGCTTATCCTTCTTGACCTCTCTGCGGCTTTTGACACTGTTGACCACCATCTCCTACTCTCCATGCTGCATTCCATCGGCATCAAGGACAGGGCTCTCTCCTGGTTCTCTTGCTATCTTTCTGACCGCTCTTTCAGTGTATCATTCTCTGGCTCCACTTCTTCCCCTCTTCCTCTCACTATTGGGGTCATTCAGGGTTCAGTCCTTGGACCTCTTCTCTTCTCTCTCTACACAGTCCCGATTGGACAGACCATCAGCAGATTTGGTTTTCAGTACCATCTTTATGCTGATGACACACAACTATACACTTCAGCCCCTGACCTTACTCCCGCTCTAATAAAGAACACCAATGACTGTCTAGCTGCAGTCTCCAATATCATGTCCGCTCTCTATCTGAAACTCAACCTTTCCAAAACTGAACTTCTTCTGCTCCCACCCTCTGCCAACCTCCCTAAACCTGACATCTCTCTCTCAGTGTGCGGCACCATGATAACGCCCAGTCAGCAGGCTCGCTGTTTTGGTGTTTTGATGGACACTGATCTCTCCTTCACCCCATATATACAATCTCTCACCTGCTCATGTTGCTTGCACCTGAAAAACATCTCCAGAATTCGCCCTTTCCTCACCATGGAAACAACTAAAACCTTCACCATGTCCCCCCGATTCATTCCCGCCTTGACTACTGTAATTCTTTATTAGCTGGCCTCCCCCACAGTAAGCTTTCCCCTCTCCAGTCTATCCTCAATGCAGCAGCCAGGATCACCTATCTAGCAAACCGTTACTCAGATGTTTCTGCTCTGTGCCAGTCACTACATTGGCTACCCGTACACTATAGAATCCAATTCAAATTGCTCGTTGTCACCCACAAAACTATTCATGGTGCGGCACCTCCTTACCTCTCCACCCTCATCTCTGTCTACCACCCCACCCGTCCCCTTCGCTCTGAACGTGACCTCAGACTAACATCAGCATTAATCCGAACCTCCCATTCCCGACTCCAAGACTTCTCTCGAGCTGCACCAAACCTCTGGAATGCTCTACCCCAAGAAATTAGGACCATCCACAACTTGCATAGCTTCAGACTCTCCCTAAAAACAAACCTCTTCAGGGCGGCCTATCCTTCTCCCTAACAGTAGTCATTTAGACATAATATATTCATTGTTATAAGCCCCTGTACTTTGTGTTGCCATCCCGTCTTAGATTGTAAGCTCCTTCGAGCAGCGTCACCTTCATTTTTTGCCTTTTTATTGGATTTCCTAAGTTGATTCTATGTTTATTGTATGTAACTACTGTTCTGCATTACCTTCTGTACCGCATATTTTTCTTATATGTACCTTTGTACTGTAAAGCGCTGCGGAATATGTTGGCACTATACAAATAAAGTTTTATTATTATTAATATTATTATAACTCCCCCTTTCGTGTCTCTTTCGGACCTGTTCGGTCTGTTCTGCATGCTAGCTACAGTCCAGCGGTCACGGGCTTTCATGGGGCGACTTTCCAGGTCTCCTAGCCCTGAGACAATGGCCTTTCTTTCACTGCACCGCAGGTTGGGTCTTGGGACATATAGATCCCGCACCCCACTGGGGTTCGTGGTTAAGGTAAGCTTCCCTGCCACTTCAGCAGAGCCAACACTCTGGTTCTGGCCCAGTCACTCGGTGTCCCGGTTGACTCGAGCACACCTTAAACTTCCTCTGTCTTTCACCACGGTCTACAGTCTTGGACCTCGGCAAGACCCATAGTGGCACAGGCCTCCGGGTCCATGTTCTTTCAGTTCTGTTTAATGGTTTTGCATCTCCTATCGACTGAACTTGACTAGTCTGAGGTCTCTGAACTTCGGTGTCTCTCTCTCCAAACTGACACACTCACTGTTGTGTTTGTCCTTCTGTGTTCTTTTTATAACTTGCCCTAACCGGCTCTTTAACATTCCACTCACCACTTGGCTCCTCCCACTATCCCGTTGCTGGACATAGAGTACCTAGACTTAAGATCGGGAGTGTGTTGGGTGTTTGTGTGGGGAGACCGACTTACCAATCCCAGTTGCTGCATCATCTAGTGGCGACCGGTCCGCAGGGGCACCACACAAGCCTTTTTGAAGGTTTTTTCAGGAGATTTCATAAAAAACCTGTGTTTGATCTTCATCTTACAGCTGTTTAATAGAAACTTTGACCCAAGAACGTCCTGGACAGAGTTTTACTGAATGTTATCTTGACCATTGACCAGGCATCATGTGTTTTAAACTGGCACACATTTTATAAAATATACTTATGCTTCATTTTTTTTTTTTGCTTCATACCGTCTTATTTGTTCTTACAAGCAAATATCCCGAATCAACTTCAGATTTATTTGCCAGTTGAATACATTAAAGAAGTTATCTAGGATTTAGGGAAAAAAAATGTGCCTAAGCACTAACAAGCAGCAGGTAGCTGCCACCTACCTGCATGTTGTGCCCGACACCTTTCCATGCCGACATGATATAGTCTTAGACTGCTCCTGTCAGCGATTTTGCCAATTCCGCTGACATCACATCTACAGAGGGGTGGCTTCTCCATTCTGTCAACAGGCGTCATAGCTGACATCTTGCTGATTGACAGCCGGCTCCCCCAATCAGGTAGCAAGGAGCCGGCTGTCAAACAGCATGATGTTGGCTGTCCTGTCCCTTCCACGGAGCAGAATGGAAAAAAAGCTGTGCAGGGGTGAACGCCGCCAAGCACAACAGGCAGGTAGATGGCAGGTAGATGACAGCTACCCGCCTGTTAGTGCTTGGGCATATTTTTTATAATCTCGGATATACCTTTTAAGAACTGGTGCCAATTGACTGGATATACCTAGACAGGCAACATTATGAAAACCCAGATGACCTCATTATAGGCTCTCACTAGTTTAAGAATTGAAACCGGGCATGAAAATGGACTACGAGACTTTCACCTTTGTATAGATACCGTTCAGTCCGGTGGTGTGCAAGTGCACTAGGGTGTGCTCACTTTAGTTAAAGAATATCTATTAAAGTCCATCAATAAAAAAGGACACTCACCCATTTCAGGGCTGAAGGTCACTATTATTGCTGTGAATACCCACTGAAAAAGGTGAGTGCCCTTTCTTCTTACCGTAATTGATGGTCTTTCATTATAGGCTCTTCTCAACTGATTAATATTCTCATTTCCTCGGGCCAATCATTGTGTATTACCTGGGAGGTTAAACTGAGCACGTCATCTGCCACTATAGAAACTAATACCATAGATGGCCTTGTACCAAAGATGGTGAGACTTATAAAGGTGTGGGGGAAGCGCAAGATCGAGTAGACAGAACCAATTTTGATCGTCAACTCTTTATTTCATGGTCATGTTGCTTTACCCAAAGTTAGAAGGTCACCACCTTGAGATCTACCGGTAAGTGAAAAGATTATGTAAGTATTCTCTTTCTTAAATATCAATTCTTAAATATACAAAGAAAACTTTCCCTCTAGCCGTGGGGGTGAGTGGTGATTATTTATGAGCTGACTTGTAAATTTCAAAAAATGTCCTCATCCTTTCCGTCTAAAGGTAGCCATGTCCATGACAATCCATAGTTGACAGCCCATTAAACGTGCCCTAATCTAGACCGCGGCATCTGTCATCAGATGCAGAAATGGAAACTCGAGGATTACAGAATTGATTGTCCACCATGTTAGCACGTTGCGTTGTCCTCTCAGTAATTTCAGTTTATCAGTGAATTTCCTATCCATCAACTCACTGCTCATTGGACGGCTTTAGCAAAAACGGAACTATAAAGCGGGACAATGCATTATTTATAGCTTTTAGCCCCACTCTCTCCATAGATATCACTGTCAATTGTCGGGTGCGATATGTCATTTGTCCAAAGCACAATCATTTTTATTTAACAAATCCCTCTTTTCCTTTGCAAGCCAATAACTCAGGGCTAAAAAAAAAGTAACCCAATACTGCATTAGAAGTAATATATCTTGTAAACCTAGGACCTGGAGGGAGAAAACCATTACTTTTCGTCCTTTTTAATGCCAGTACCTGGGATTTTCCCACATCCTTTGTTTTGCTTAATACGGAGTTATTGATATGACACGGCTGGTCGTGACATTTGTATCTACGTATAATCCCTTAGATACAATAACAGAACCAGATGTTCAGCGGAGTCGGATAAATACACACAGTAGCTCCGAACAACGTGATATCTTATTTACATACAAGAATAGTTTGTCCATACGCTCTGCACAATGTATTGTTATGGGGTTATGTCTCTAAATCTCTTAGATATGCACATCGGTGATGAGGTGGAAGGAAGCCATTGTATCCCATGATCATACTAATTGCACCTTTGCAGAAACAAGGGATGGGGAGAACTAAAAACAGTTTTCTTAACAAATTTTTGAACATGACTATAAATTGATATAAAAGGGTAAAGGAACACTTGCCTGGAAAATCAAGTAAAAAAACACAACATTTAAATATATATGTCGGCACTGCCTCTCCCAGGGATCATGTAACATTATTATGTCAATCTCCTTTTCTATGGACACAATTGACTTCTTGAGGAAGTGAGAGAGCAGTGCAGCTCTTGCTGCCTCTGGACGTTTTTGATTTGTCTGAAGGAGCGGAGAGCAAAGCCAGCTCTGATTGGCCACAGGGATCACATGACATAATAATGTCACCCAATCCCCAGGAGAGGCAGTGCTGGAACTGGAGGTGAGTATTCTATTATCATTATTATTGTTATTTTTCTATTTTACCGTGTGTGTGGCACCCCTGCAATTTGGTTGTCACAGTGGTGTCGCCTCTGTAACCAGTGGTGGTATCATGTTTAGAGGTAACTGGAGCTCCATACACTAAGTAACCCAATGCATGCACACACAGCCTGATCCCTCACCAGAAGGGGGGACACAAACACCTTGTTTTTAGGGGTGTCTCATCCTTCTGGCTGGGGGAGGGATTAGAGAGAGAAGTAGAGAGAGTGTGAGGAAATGAAAGGAAGAAGAAGCACAATGAGACAAGAGCTCCTGGGGTTGGAGCTGCACAGAGCTCACTCCATAAGATAAGAGGAGAACCGAGTCCTAGGCTTAATGCAGTGGCCACTGCTTAAGCTAAGATTTCTACATTTTCTTTAGATTCACAAGCAGTTTCTGCCATGTCTTTTTTCTCTATGTCTTTTTTAGCTGTGCAGACAGCCCTGATATTCACATTCAGCCATTATGCTATTTCCTATACATATACTGTCTAGTGTTGCAGCGGATTTTCACTTTAAAAATTGGAGTCCTAGGCTGTCCAGGGATTACAAACCCTGGAGGCAGAATCTGAAGACCAGGAGACCGCAGGTCTGCTGGTCATCTGCATAGTCCCAGGAGCACAGCATTATAAAGAGCCCAGAATTGTGAAGATTAGAGCAGCTTGTAAGGGTTCACATTGCCTGCTGGCTGGAGAAACTACAGAGAAGAAAGGATAGCAGGAAGTACAGAATAGCTCACAGGTATCTGAATCTCCAAGCAGATAAAACAAAGAAGGAAGGCATATTCTCCCATGTGGTGAAGTGGACTCCAGCTTCTTCCAGACTGACCAGACCCTGCACATGGTCAGCAGTACCCCTAGATTTACCCAGTTAACAAGCACAAGTAAAGGTATAAAGACTGCATTCATCTGCCTCCTTGTCTCTGTCTGCTGCACTTCTGCACTTCTCACTACAACCTCCATCATCACCCCTACATCCTTACTATCCCAGCAACCTTCTCTGGCTGAGAAGAGTAAAACACCAAGCTATACCCGACACCTATTCTCTGGGAGTGTCTCTATGCAGAGCTGGCCATCCCTATCCAGATACCTCAGCTTGTGCCCCAAACTACCTACTAACTCTAATCCCCTGTAAATACTCCCCTTGACAAATGTTCTCCTGGGCAAACGACACCATGATATAGACTGCCTACCGAGTATCCTGGTCCTTACTGTGTGATACATGAGCAAATATTGAGCTTGAAAAGGGGTTGTCCTAGTATACAGTCAAACTCCTAACCAAAATACAAAATAAAAAGGTAATTTGGCACCTAAAATATATTTTCAAAATATCTGTCTTTATACCCTAAGCATTATTGCAATTTGCTTTATCACACGGTACCTTATACCCTTCCCTATCTATTTACTCGCTAAATGTTTTTCTTTTACTCTACGTGACATTTCAGAGTCATCTCAAACATGACATCACCGGAGTCTAGGGCTGCACTAACTCCCTGCAGCATCTATCATTCCTCCTGGAACACAATGTCACCAGGGGGCAGCACTGCAGTTACTCACTAATTTCTTGCATCGCTGTCTCCTCTGAAAATGTCCTGGATCCATGCTGATAGACACTGCAGGAGATGTGAGTGCAGCGTTGGCCCCCTACTTCTATCTCAACCGCCATAACTTGTAGAAAATTAGACATTGAGGGGTGAAGATAGAAGCAGTGAGTGATACTCACTCCATCCACACCCAGCCAGTAATCAACACCTGAAACCTATTCAGCTACAGATATATTCTGAAGCATAAGTCTGATCTAGACTTTAGTCTGATCCATGTATCTTTCAAACTACATCTTTCAAAGTACATTTTCTAAGTACAATACTTAGAAATAGACTAGACATCTATGACATATTATTCCATTCATCACTATTTGTATCTGCTGAATCATCAACCTCATGATCATCATCATCATCATCTAATTGGACTGTTTCCTCTTCCCACAGGTACGCTCTGTGAACTTCCACCCATCTCTCCATCTCTCCAGCTTTGCAAATCTCACTGCTTAGATACTGTGCTTATAATGTGTGTTAGGTACGCTCTGTGAACTTCCACCCATCTCTCCATCTCTCCAGCTTTGCAAATCTCACTGCTTAGATACTGTGCTTATAATGTGTGTTAGGTACGCTCTGTGAACTTCCACCCATCTCTCCATCTCTCCAGCTTTGCAAATCTCACTGCTTAGATACTGTGCTTATAATGTGTGTTAGGTACGCTCTGTGAACTTCCACCCATCTCTCCATCTCTCCAGCTTTGCAAATCTCACTGCTTAGATACTGTGCTTATAATGTGTGTTAGGTACGCTCTGTGAACTTCCACCCATCTCTCCATCTCTCCAGCTTTGCAAATCTCACTGCTTAGATACTTTGCTTATAATGTGTGTTAGGTACGCTCTGTGAACTTCCACCCATCTCTCCATCTCTCCAGCTTTGCAAATCTCACTGCTTAGATACTGTGCTTATAATGTGTGTTAGGTACGCTCTGTGAACTTCCACCCATCTCTCCATCTCTCCAGCTTTGCAAATCTCACTGCTTAGATACTGTGCTTGTAATATCTATATATGTTGATATTTTCTTACCTTTCATGTGTCTGCTTTTTACCATTCCTCATGATCAGTGTTGCATGACCTAGAGTTAGTTCTCCAGCCCCTTCCCATGTTTTATTACCTCTGTGTAACCCCATCATCTAGTCACTCCATCCACACCCAGCTAGTAATCAACACCTGAAACCTATTCAGCTACAGATATATTCTGAAGCATAAGCCTGATCTAGACTTTAGTCTGATCCATGTATCTTTCAAACTACATCTTTCAAAGTACATTTTCTAAGTACAATACTTAGAAATAGACTAGAAATGGACTGGAAAAGACTGGCAGGTAAAGAAATATAAATCCCCCACAATGTTTCCATTCTAATCTCTACCACCCATACTACTTCATCTCATATTAACTCCTGCAATCCCTTCCACAAGTAAGGAACTAGTCATCAGTCCACCTTTCCTCCCCAGCCATCTGACCTCCTCTTGACTACTATTTCTCCCATACTGGCTGTATCACCTTGTCCTCGGCTCCACCATCCTGTCCAGGACTGCTAGATCTCATCCCCATCCACATCTCCCCTGGACTGTAGCTCATACCTTGGTGGCATCCCACCCCGCACTGACCCCTGGATGCCTCACCTGTCCCACGGCTGCTCCATCAGCCAACCCAGCAATCGCCTCTGTCAACCCCGACCGCCTCGACTGATCCCCCAACTTCCCCATCTGACCCATGCTTCCGACCCCCCACCTTACATCTCATCCCCTGGTCATCACCTCATCCCGTGACCGCTCCCCACTGATGACCATTCACCCACTACCACAACTCTCCCCACTCTGCTTCTGACCCCTGCTGCCACACTCACTCCCTGTTCTCCGTATGCAATGTTCCCGCTACTCCTCACTCTCACTCCCATCCTTCTCCACTTCCTACTACCCCCACTTATCCCCCCTCCCAGCAACAAAATACTGCTCTCACCCTCCATCCTGCCGAACCACCTCACCCACTTCACCGACCTTTTCATTCACTTTCAATCCTCAATCACCAAACAAGCACGCCCGCCTCGCAAGCTCTCATGCTCCCACCTGCTAACCCTCGGCCTAATCCTCCTCCTTGCCAGTGACATCTCCCCCAATCCTGGCCCCCCCCGCAACATCCCCACAACAACCTTCATCCCGCGACCCACTGCCAACCCTTGCAACCTCACCACCACTTGCTCTCGCAACCCCACCAACATCAGACCCATTCCCCCAACCCATGCCCCACCTACCGCTCTACCCGGCGCACTCTGGAATGCCCGCTCAGTGTGCAACAAACTCCCCGACATCCATGATCTCTTTATCTCCAGGAAACTGTCATTCCTTGGCCTCACCGAGACCTGGCTCACCCCCTCCGACACGGCCTCCCCTGCTGCACTATCCTACGGCGGCCTCAGCCTGTCCCACACCCCCCGTCCCTCTGGCAAACATGGCGGTGGAGTCGGCATACTGCTGTCCAACTCCTGCACCTTCAGCCCCATCCCCCAGCCCCCATCCGTGACTGTCCCCTCCTTCGAAGCCCACTCAGTCCGAATCTTCTCCCCCTGCAACCTCCAAATAGCCATCATCTACCACCCCCCCGGACCCACCGCCTCCTTCCTTGACCACTTCACCACCTGGCTACTTCACTTCCTCTCCACTGACATCCCCTCCATCATCATGGGTGACTTCAATATCCCCATTGACACTCCCCGCCCAGCCGCCTCCAACCTTCTTTCCTTGACCACTTCCCTAGGGCTCTGCCAATGGTCCTCCTCTCCCACCCACGAACAAGGCCACACGCTTGACCTCATCTTTACCCGCCTTTGCTCCCTCTCTAACCTCACAACCTCGGTACTCACACTGTCCGACCACCATCTCTTGACCTTCTCCGCCCTCTCCTCCCCTGCCACACTACCCCCTCTCCGCAAACTTGATCACCCTCGCCGAAACCTAAAATATCTTGATCTTCCTTTATTCTCTGAATCACTCCTCCCTCTCACCGACCTACCCTGCGCTGATGACATTGACATTGCCACCACCCTATATAACACCACCATAACGAACGCTCTCGACCTAGCCGCCCCCCTCACTCTCCATGCTCCACGCATTAACAGGCAACCCTGGCACACCACCCTCACTAAAAACCTGAGACGGGCGTCCAGAGTCGCCGAGAGGAGATGGAAAAAGTCTCACACCCCCGAGCACTTTGCTCTGTTCAAGCAATCCATCACTGACTTCAAGATGGCACTTGCTACCGCCAAGCAAGTGTTCTTCTCATCCCTTATAACCTCTCTGTCCCGCAACCCCAAACAGCTCTTCAAAACTTTCAACTCCTTACTTCGCCCACCTGCTCCTCCCCCTTCTCCCCTCATCTCTGCTGAAGACTTTGCGACCTTCTTCAAGGAGAAGATCGACAAGATCAGAAGCAGCTTCGGTCCACTATCCCCACACCTCCCCTTCCCACCTACACTGCCCTCCTCCTCCATCAGCCACTTCCCCACCATAACTGAAGACCAACTCTCCTCCCTCCTGTCAAAATCACACCTCACCACCAGCGCCCATGACCCGCTCCCATCCCACCTCATTCCCAACCACACCTCCATTTTCATCCCAGCCCTCACCTACCTCTTTAACCTTTCACTTAGCACTGGTACCTTCCCCTCGGCCTTCAAACACGCCCTAATCACGCCCATCCTAAAAAAAAAAACTCACATGACCCTACCTCTGTCTCTAACTATCGCCCCATATCTCTTCTCCCATTCGCCTCTAAGCTACTTGAACAACACGTCCACTCTGAACTGTCCTCTCACCTCTCCTCGTGCTCCCACTTCGACCGCCTACAGTCCGGCTTCTGACCCCTCCATTCCACCGAAACAGCCCTGACCAAAGTCACCAACGACCTACTGACCGCCAAGAACAAACACCACTACTCCATCCTGCTACTCCTTGACCTGTCTGCCGCCTTCGACACGGTTGACCACTCCCTTCTTCTCCGGATCCTGGAATCCCTTGGCATCACCCACCTTGCCCTCTCCTGGATCTCCTCATACCTAGCGGACCGGACCTTCAGCGTCTCCCACTCCCACACCTCCTCCTCACCCTACCCCCTTTCTGTCGGAGTCCCCCAAGGTTCGGTCCTGGGACCCCTACTTTTCTCCATTTACACTCTCGGCCTAGGGTAACTCATCGAGTCCCATGGCCTCCAGTACCACCTCTACGCCGACGACACCCAAATCTACCTGTCCGGCCCTGACATCACCTCCCTACTCTCGAAAATCCCTCAATGCCTTTCCGCCATCTCATCCTTCTTCTCTGCTCGCTTCCTTAAACTCAACATGGACAAAACTGAATTCATAGTCTTCCCCCCAAGAAATTCCACCCCACCTCCCAACCTATCCATCTGCGTCAACGACTGTGCCCTCTCCCCAGTCCCCCAAGCCAAGTGCCTCGGGGTAATCCTTGACTCCTCCCTATCCTTCAAACCCCACATCGAGGCCCTCACCACATCCCTCCGGCTCCAGCTCAAGAACATCTCACGGATCCGCTCCTTCCTCACCCACGACACCGCTAAAACACTCATCCATGCTCTTATCATCTCCCGCCTTGACTACTGCAACCTCCTTCTCAATGGCCTCCCGGCTAACTCCCTCACACCTCTCCAGTCTATCCTCAACTCCGCTGCCCGACTCATCTATGTGTCCTCCCGCTACTCCCCTGTCTCCCCCCTCTGCCAAGCCCTTCACTGGCTCCCCATCTCCAAGTGATCCCAATTCAAAACACTAACCATGGCGTACAAAGCCATACACAACCTGGCCCCACCATACATCTCAGACCTGGTCTCCCAATACCTACCCTCACGCAACCTCCGCTCCTCCCAAGAACTCCTCCTCTGCTCCCCCCTCATCACCTCTTCGCAAAACCGAGTCCAGGACTTCTCCCGGGCATCTGCCTTACTCTGGAACTCCCTGCCCGAACACGTCAGACACTCTCCTACCCTGAGTAGCTTCAAGTGTCACCTGAAGACTCACTTGTTCCGTCAAGCCTACAACCTGCCATGAGACCCAGGCGAACGCTCCATACCTGACATTCCCCCATCCTACTGTATCCTAACCCACCCCTCATAGACTGTGAGCCCTCGTGGACCGGGTCCCTGCCCCTCCTGTACCTGTACGTCTTGATCGCCTAGATTTAGTGTACTTGTTCTTGTCTCCCTCATCCTCATGTAAAGCACCATGGAACCTAATGGCGCTATATAAATAAATAATAATAATAATAATAATAAAAATATCAACATTGCCCCACAGCTTCTAGCACCCCCCAAAAAAAATCATAAACCGGGGTGGTGGTGGGGTCACTCAATGCTTCTATCACGGCCCTTTCTGAAGATTCATTAGAAAAAAATACTGAGATCCCCATAAAAGACTTTACTTACTACTACACACTTTCCATTTAATGCAATGTTTTTGGGTGGTGCTGTAGACTGGCTTTTGAAGATGGGCGTTGTATTGTATGTGCTGATACCAACAGTTGCAATTACTTTGAATCCTTTCTAACATCACTATCAGACAGAAGAGAGATTGATCTAAAAAGAAAACATGGCTAAATTTAGGGGAGGTATTGTGGTCAAACAGAATAGGGAAGGGGATGGGGGAGAGTACTATTTATGGATTTAAAAGAAACCCTGATATATGAGAAGGATTGCGGTCAGGGATGGAGCCATTTGTGAAGCAGAATTAATTATATCAATCAGGGACATAATGATTGCTGTTGCAGGGTTCACGACTGTGACCAGGCCCGGGAATAGAGTGCGCCCGCTGACCCTAGCACTTACTTCTGCTGGAATGCATTGAGGCACAGAGACCCATCGGGTCCCTGCAACATAAAGCATGCTGCTGGCCAAACAGAGACCGGCAGCTGACATCAGCGTGCCAGGCAGTGCCGTGACAACATGTGTCACCATAGCAGACACAATGATGTCACCTGCCGGCCACTGTATGGCTACAGACACATGCAGCATGGGGGTGGGAGAAGGTCTAGAATTTTTTTTTTAATATGTTACAGGCTGAATGGAGTTTCATACAGTATATACCAGGAATGGGCCCAGGATGGGGACATATATCACTACAGGAGAGGATTGGGGTCATCTTTAGCTGCTCTAGTGTGTAAGCTCCGTATGATCAGCAGGGTCTTCTCTCTTTCTCTCTCTCTAGCTGTTATGGTTAGCGGGGTCCTCTCTCTCCTGCAGAGTGCAAGCTTTTATATTCAGCAGGGACCTCTCTCTTTCGTGTACACTGTAAACTATTATGGTCAGGGGAGCCTTCACTCTCTCTCTTCTACAGTGTAAGCTCTTATGGTGAGCAGGGTTCTCTCTCCTGTAGAGTGTAGGTGACTCGCCCCTAGCAGGGACCGTGGGGTACTCTGCCCTTTTGTCGTTGTCTGGGGGTGTGGGATATCATGGTGGCGTGACCCGGTCCGTGATCCCCTCGTTGGGGCAATCAGTAATAAGGGGGAATGAAAAATGGATAAAATAAAATAAAAACAAAAACAAAAGTGTTTTGTTACACCACCTGTGGAATGCAGACGGTATAACAGCTGCTGCAGTCTGGACCTCTGGGGATGATGGGAGTAGCAGCAAGATGGTTTCATCTCTCCACGGGAAGAGCGGTTCCCCAGGGCAGCCGAATAGTCTATTGTAATGCAGGGTTCGTTGGGGGTGCAGGGTTCACAACACAGTCAGGCAGTCTCCTGCTGCCGGTTCACAAAAGTAGTCTATCTCTCTTCAGGCGCAATAATCACAGTCCCACACAGCATAGAGCTTTAACCAGGCTTACTCTTTCTCAGCAGATGGTTAGTTCACAGACAGTACAGGGGCGGCTCCGGTGTGGTCTAAGCAGCTAGGATGGCTCATCGTAATCACCTCCTTTCATGTTCCTTTCATGGGCCTTCTCGGTTTATTCCAAATGCTAGCTACAGTCCAGTGGCCATGGGCTTTCAGGGGCAACCTGCAAGGTCCCAAAGTCCTAATATGGCGGTCTTGCTTTCACTGCGTTGGAGCTTGGGTCTTGGGATATAAAGACCCCGCCGGGGTTTGTTGTTGGAGCAAAGAGCTTCCTGGCCACTTCAGCAGAGCTGGCACTCTGGTTCTGGCCCAGACCCTCAGTGTCCCCGCTGATTCGAGCACACCTTGGACTCCTTCCTTCTCTTACTATGGTCTACAGCCCAAGACCCGGACAAGCCTCAAAGTGGCACAGGATACCGGGTCCGTGTCCTCTCAGTCCTGTATGATGGTGTTCTCGCCAGTCCTTCTGAATGAATTTGACTCTCTCGTGTCTCTCAGCTGACTGCTCTTTCTGCACTTGGTGTTGTGTCTTTTTGTTACCTTCCCTAACCGGGTTCTGTCTTAACTTCCCCACCCTCCACTTGTTCCTCTCACCATCCTGTTGCTGGGCATAGAGTTCCTAGTCTTGGGACTGGAGTGTGCTGTATGTGTGTTTTGGGGTGACTGACTTACCAATCCTGGCTGTTATGCCATCTAGTGGTGACCGGTCCGCAGGGGCGCCACATAGGCTGTTATGATCAGCAGGGTCTCTCCTGTAGAGTATAGGCTCTTATGGTTAGTGGGGTTTTCTCTCTCTCCTGTAGAATGTAAGCTCTTATGGTCAGCGTGGTCCCCTCAATCTTCTGTAGAGAGTAAGTGTCGAGCCCACTTGGACGAGGGTACTCGGTACCGGACCGTGTCTGCTACAGGGGAAGTCACGGGTGGTCCTGGTCCGGACTGTGTCCCGGGCCTTGGCAAATAAAAGGGTGTATTTACAGGGGAGAATAGTCTATCGTGACGCCACCCACTATGTGCAGCCAGTGATGGGGCCGCCGCTGCTGCAGAACCTCCGGGGATGGTGTAATGGCAGCGCAGATGGTATATTTCCAGTGGGTAGAACTGTATTCCCCGGGGCAGTGATGGTAAAGTCTATAATGGATGTGGATAGTGGAGACGGGGTTAAAGAACACACACTCACGTTTTGTAGTAAAAGGTGCAATTCTCCTTCTCTCCTGATGCTGCAGCTTTCTTCCAGCCCGTGTGCAGAGCTGACAGGCTTGTAGCTCTTCAGGTGGGACCTCTCTGCTGTTGGATGTAGGGCAAAGGTTGCAATCAATACACAGACTCACAGTTTTGCTGTTTTCCAAAGCTTTACTGCAGATATTGTTGCAGATTATAGTCCACGGAGTCTGTACTGGGGCTAGGCTTTCCTCCCACCTTGTCCGGATCATCAGCTTCCTCGTGCTGTGCTGTGTGTGTGTCCTGGCTGCTGCTTCTAGCTGAGCTGCTGGGACAGTCTCACTTTCTCTCTCTGTTCTGCTGTTACCACTTGGCTAGGCAACTTGAGTCCTCTGTGCTATGCTGACCCCGCCGTGTTGCTTTGCTCTGGTACTGTGGGCGTCTAGAAACCCCACTGCTCCTGGATTCACCATGCTGTGTGTCAGTCACAGTACCGGATCCGGTGTCCGTTCTGTGCGCTCTTCTGGGGTGAGTAGGGATGGCGCTCAAGCTCCCAGATGTGTCTCTCTGCTTGTAGTTCTCCTTTCCTCAGACCCTCACTAGGCCTGGAATCTGTGAGCAGACTGCAGAGAAGCTTAGCACAGCCTCTCTGGCACTGCAGTCTCTCTCAGTTCTCCAGGAACTGAACTCCACTACTTCCTCATGAGCTGGAGTATTTAAGAGAGCAGGTTGTGCTCCCCCTCCTGGCCCAGAGGTGCTAGTGTTTGTCAGTGTGTTGTGGGGAGGGAACCCATGTGATGTTATTGTGGCACATTAACCCATGGGGTGCCACATAAGCTCTTATGGTCAACAGGGTCCACTCTATTCTATAGAGTGTAAGCTCTTATGGTCAGCAGGGTTTTTTCTCTCCTGGAGAGTAAGCTTTTATGGTCAGTGGACTCCTCTCGTTCTCCTGTAGAGTGTAAGCTCTTATAGTCAGTAGGGTCCTCTCTCTCCTGTAGAGTGTAAGCTCTTATGCTCAATGGGGTCCTCACTCTCCTGTAGAGTGTAAGCTCTTATGATCAGCAGGGTCTTTTCTCTATCCTGTAGAGGGTAAGCTCTTATGCTCAGTGGGGTCATCTCTCATGTAGAGTGTAAGCTCTTATAGTCAGCAGGGTCTTCTCTCTCTTTCCTGTAGAATGTAAGCTCTTAAGGTCAGTGTAATCCTCTATCTCTCCTGTAGATGGTAGGCTCTTATGCTCAGTGTGGTCCTCTCTCTCATGTAGAGTGTAAGCTGTTAAGATCAGTAAAGTCCTCTCTCTCCTGTAGAGTGTAAGTGTGGCGCCCCTCTGGCGGGACACTACAGGGAGGTACTGCACCCCAAACAGATGGTGTGGTGTCTCTGTTAGTCATGGATGAGGAGGAATGAGGAGGAAACCCAGAGTCTGCACACAAACACGCTCATAAGACACCTTAGTACAGGGGACTGTGATTCAGTAGGTCCGAGGGGGTGGAGCTTAGAAGAGCGGGAGACGTGAAGTGACAGTTACACACTAGTCAGTCAGGCAATGACAGAAGAGGAGAAAAGACAGATGCAGGGGCCCTGCAGCCATGACAGGAGGGCACTTCTAAGGAGATAGGTGACCCAGACAAAGAAGGTGTAGTCGAAGCTATCTGGAGTGCCCAAGTCAACACCAGTATTCTGGAGCCGAGGTGGTTTGATTAGGTTTAGCCCAAATTGCAGACCAGCACGTTGTGGGTCCTCATAAGGGAGCCATGACACCCGTCAAGGAGCCTAACCTCTGTCCCAAAGCTAGGTCTAAGACGCCAAGAGGTAACAAGGACTTAAGGCAACAGACCTGGGGACCAGTAACCAGACTCTAGTGTGGGAGAGAAGAGACCGATAATTGGAGGGACATCTCTGACAGACTTTGCAAAAGCCTCCTAAATACGTGGTGGAATCACGTTTCCCTATCTCCAAGTTCCCACTCATCCCCATCAGCCAATTGAGTGCCCAGGGTAAGGAACTGGGACCCGACCAGCCGTGATCCCCCACCGAAGCCACCATCCCTGTATCCAAGTAACCCCTTCCCTGCTCATAAGCTTTTATGGTCAGTGTAGTCCTCTCTCTCTCCTCTAGAGTGTAAGCTCTTATGTTCAGTGGGGTCCTCTCACTCCTATACAGTGTAAACTCTTATGGTAAGTGGGATCCTCTCACTCTCCTGTAGAGTGCGAGCTCTTATGCTCAGTTTGGTCCTCTCTCTCATGTAGAGTGCAAGCTCTTATGGTCAATGTAATCCTCTCTCTCCTATAGAGAGTAAGTACTTATGCTTACTGTGATCTTCTCTCTCTCCTGTAGAGTGTAAGCTCTTTTGGTCAGTGTAATCCTCTCTCTCCTGTAGAGGTCAAGCTCTTATGGATAGTGGGGTCCTCTCTATCTCCTGTAAAGTGTAAGCTCTTATGGTCAGCAGGGACTTCTCTCGTTCCTGTAGAGAGTAAGGTCTTATGATAAGTGAGGTCCTCTCTCGCTCCTGTGGCACCCCAGAGTCCGGTTGCCACAATGGCATTGCCTCCCTCGGGGGTGACGTCATGCTTGGAAGCAAGAAGGGGTATCCATACCAGGTAAGCCCACAGCATACAACACCTTTCCTGACTCCAGACCAGAAGGGGGAGCTCTGAAACCCAGGTTCAGGGGAGCTCCCCTATAAATTCTGGCCTGAAAGCCCTGGAAGGGCCTTGGGAGGGCTGTGAAGATATCCTGGGGACTGGAGCACTGTAAGGCTTGCCCGGAAAAGAAACTAGCAAGCATGAGGGACCTGTAGGAGAGGGTCTGAGGAAGGAGAGAAGCAGGCCTGTGGAGTGGAGCCGGTGATTGGGCTCACCACAGTGCAGAGCGTCAGAAGTGAACACCGGAGTCTGAGGTTGTGAGTGATTCCCAGCCCAGCAGCCAAATTTGGAGGACGGGAGATTCCAAGTCTCCCGGCCACAGCACCTGGAGACACAGCAGCATCAGAGAGTTCAGGGCCAGTGCCAGAGGAGTGGAGCACAGGAAGAGCTCAAGCTGCCTGCCATACAGGTGAAAGACTTAACAGCAGAGAGAGAGGGTCGCAACTTACGTACAGACAGCCAGGACCAGTACAGAGACACACAGCAGGGAGGCCTCAGAACTCACTGGGTGAGGAGATCTCCAACTTGCTTCCAGGCCACCTAGATTCCTAACATTTCCTGTGGACAGTACCCTGGTCTGGACCAGCTATCATCAGTGAAGGTAAAGGAGACTACAACTACAATTAACATGAGGTAGATATAGGGGGTGTATGGGTAGATGGGTAATAATCAGCTAAAAGGGAGTTATTGTGTGTTAAAATGGGAGATGCAATAGAAATTCCATTAAATATGGTACTGTGGGTCAGTTTATAACTATGCTTGTAGGTTGCAAGAGCCTTTTATAATTTATAATAAATTATCTATGCACTGTCACTTTATCAATGCACTGTTTCTATATATAAAGATAATGGTATTTTAAAATTATTATTGAAATTATTATATTATTTATTCACTAATATGAGTCACTTAATTATGTTTAAACGTATAACTATATATATATATATTGTAAGTTATATTGTATATTTTGTATCTTTATGCTTAGGCATGCACTGTCACTTTAAATATTTACTAAATATGATGTATCATTATTATAATAAAATTAGGTGAGGAGTTGTGAACAAAAGTATAGTTGAAAGGTGGAGAGAGTATTTGCATCACTCATTTATATGAATAATAGTGAAACTACACAATATTATTCCAGTAGCTGTAGATAATAATATGAGTCTGTAACTGCAGGAGCAGAAGTGAACGAGTTAATCCAGTTCCCAGCCCTAAATAGTAAAATACACAGCCGCTGCGAGTGCGCATGACAGGCCCGACACGCACCCAGACTCGTCACCTGTCACGTGACCCGCTGGCACGCAGAAACGCCTGCTTGCGGTTCACGGGCAGGATGTGCGAGCTCTGGCTTTACACGTGGCGTGCGAGCCGGAAGTGATGCGCCGATTGGATGGCGGCTGTAAAGAGTTAGCGATTATCACGGGGTATATAAAAAATAGCGAGTCGATAGCAAGGTTACGCCCTGAGGAAGGAGACGAAACGGCCGTAGGCGGTGGGGGAGCCAGGACTGCGATCACAACCTACATAATCAGGTATGAGACACTAGAGGGGAAATTGGGAAGGCACAGGGGCAGCAGTGCACGGTACAACACTGATTAGAAGAGGCACTGGTAGTGCACAGGGCACACACATAATTGTGGCTGGTATTGAGGATAGGGCCAGTGCACAGGCACTCTGGATTTGTAAGAAACAGTGTCAAGACATATATTTGAGTGCATCGCTGCCTGAGGTGTTAAAATATTCCCCTATATACCTTATATTACTGGTTATCGTGTAATTTGCATTGTAGAACTATTGATGTTAGTGGTCCCAGTCCTGGACCCAGATATAAATCAATTATGTTATCAGGAACTTCTATGTAAAAATTATTTTAATGTTTTTATGGAATATTATAATTAATGACTAATAAAGTGATCACTTAAAAATAGAAATTGTACTCATTATTCATCTGAGAGCCCTTGAAGGGAATTCTGGGTGATTTTGAAGTGGAACTGTATGTCCGTCTGTTATTCTGCGCCCTCTGTCCTGCACTCCAATGGCCTATAATTGCCAAAAAATTTACCAATTGCCCTGGGTAACTGCTCCACCCGTGGGGAGCGATACACCTTAGCTGCAAGCCCATCATCAACAGAGGCCCCGCACGGCAGCGTTGGCCCTAATAACTGAACACCATGGGTGGCGCAATGTCCACCATTCCTGAACTTCTTTAAGTTGATTCCCAGGGGCATGGAGCTTGGTCTCGACCCCGTGACTCCTCAGAAATACCCAAAGCCCAGTTCTGAGTATCCCGCAGCCCTAGTGTGCCTCACTCCTGTAGAGAGTAAGATCTTATGGTCAATGTGGTCCTCTCCTGTAGAGTGTAAGCTCTTATGCTCAGCGGGGTCCTCTCTCTCCCCTGTAGAGTGTAAGCTCTTATGCTCAGCAAGGTCCTCTCTCTCTCCTGTAGAGTGTAAGCTCTTATGCTCAGCAAGGTCCTCTCTCTACTTTCCTAGCAACTTTCAAGCATTGAGATATCAATTCCAAAATATGAAAAAGGGGCGAAAAGAAAGCCCTTATGGAAAATGAAAAAGTTTTAACTCTTAAAAATACTGTATCTTCACATGGTTTCTATAGTTTTGCAAAGGTTTAGGAGAAAATACTTTACTAAATTTGCACCAAGGTTTTGTTTTTGTCTGCAAAAAGTAATTAAGTTTTACGTACTTTGCAAGTTTTCTCTAATTTATTATCTAGGTGTCACCATTTTCCTTACTTAATATTATTATTTTTTTTTTTTTTAAATATTATTGCAGGTTGTATTTCATACAGAAGTATCACGTGGCTATCGCTCACTATTACACAAGAATTGTTGGAAATTCTTCTCCGGCTCTGTAGAAACATCAGAAAAGAGAAAGACAATTTGCAGAGAACATGTGGTTGTTATTTAATGAATGTGTTATCATTTTTCATTGTGACATTGAAGTGGTTGTAGAGAGAGTTCAGGGCGCTGCTCATTGTAAGAGGTAATGTGAACTGAGGGCTACCGCTCCTTACCACAGGAAACGTGATTCAGAAACAATTTCAGGAGAACGGCCAGGTGATGGGCCACAGAGAACCAGAAGCTCCAGAAACGCTAACCATTATTTCTGGACAATATAATACTTTGCAGAAAATGACTTAAAAGAGTCCAGCTACATTGTTTCTTCACCCAGGAGGATTAGAAACCCCCAGCCAGACCTTTTCTACTTTAGTTCCCAAATATTAACACATCTTCATGTTCCCCACATAGGTCTGTAGAGAAAAAGATAAAATCATCAAACCGCTAGTAAAATCACTTTTTAGCCTTCCTCCATCTTTGTAAAAACCTAATAGAGCATCTCAATGAATTAGAATATCATTTATTCAATACATAAAGTGAAACACATATATTATATAGAGTCATTACACACAGAGGGATCTATTTCAAGGGTTTATTTATGTTAATGTTGATGATTATAGCTTATAGCCAATAAAAACCCAAAGAAGATTAAAGTAGGGAGGATGAAGGGAGAGATAAAATATCACCTATATAGGTATCAGAGGCTTCACCTTGTGTGGTTGTGAGAGTCACAACCACTATAAAAGCAGATTACGGCTGCTGCAGTCCCCAGCGTGGTGTATATAGAGTAGGGAGGATGAAGGGTTAAAAAGTCCTCTGCCATATTCCATCAGACATCAAAGGGTGAATATAATATTGATTTCAGGGCTCACTGGCCCCTTCCTCAGGACAAATCAATATCATATTGCCATGTTTCAGGGTGTTTCAGGAGCCCTAAAACAAGTTGATTAATAAATCAATGGATGCCGCCACTCGTCCTCCCTGGGGCGGCTCTAAGGGCCACGTCACACACATCAATTTGATGAACGATATTGTTAGTGATCACATGCATGCACAATCGCTAACAATATCATTCACATCGCTTGTGAGCTGTCACACAGGCAGACTTACCAGCGATGTGGTAACCATGGTAAACATCGGGTTACTAGGCGCCGCTGGGCGCTTAGTAACCCGATATTCACTATGGATATGAGCTCCCAGCATAGGCTGTGAGGCGCTGGGAGCTCGTTCATCGTTGGTCTGTTGGTGTCACACGCAGCGATGCTGAATGTCCACCGGCCGACCAACAATAGACTTGTGAACAGGTTCACAAATCTGCGATCAAACAATCAAGCGATTTTTCAAAGAAATATCACTTGATTGCACGCAGCGACGCACAACCGATATCGCTTAAGCGATCAAAAAAGCAAGTCACTTAAGTGATATCATTCAGTAAATTGATGCGTGTGACATGGCCCTAAGCCTTTCCTTCTGCACGCTGATGAAGGTCCATTTTATGGACTGAAATAGTTGTGCATGATTGGTTGGAATTGCCCTAATAAATTCTGTTTTTCTCCATATCTGACTACCAAGTTCTGTTTTACTATTGAATGGGACTAGATCCTACTTGTCCACCACCACTCAGAAGTGCCATAGTTAGACTATACTCTCTCTATATGGGAAATAGAACTTGGTGCACAGATAAGGCTTTATTAGGGTAATCTAAACCGAGCCAGCACAAATGTTTCAGTCCAGACAATGGACCTTCATGGGACAACGACCTCAATACTAAGCCCTAGAGTGAAAGGGTACCAACGAACGCCATATCATTGCTGCATCGGTAGTGAGATCTGACTGTTTGACATCTCACCAGCGACCATGTAGTGACGCTCCAGCGATCCCTACCAGGTCGTATCGTTGTCAGGTTCGCTAGAGTGTCACTAAGTGTGACGGTACCTTACTGATCGCTCATTGCATTATTCTTAAATCTTCATAAATAAACTTACATACATATTCTAGAATACCCGATATGTTAGAACTGGGCCACCATCTAGTTATACATATAGGACTGCAGATCAGGAGAAAGATTTGGGTATTCTGAGTAAGCTGAGCAGCAGTACTCAATGCCAAGCAGCCTCTGCAAAATTAAACAAGATTTTAGGGGGTGTATAAAGAGAGAAAAATCCTGTTATCCCAGTGTATTGTTACCCCTCTATAAATCACTTGTAAGGCCTCATCTAAAATATGGGATCCAGTTTTAATCCTCCACATTTTAAACAGGACTTTCAGATCTTAGAGTCAGTTAAAAGGCGGGCAAATAGGTTAATACAAGGGATATAGGCCTCCCATATGATGACAGATTGGAAAAGTGGGGCTTGTATAAGTTACAAAAAAAGATTCCTCAGAGGAGATCTCATTTATATGTATAATTACATAAGTGATCAATACAACGGACTGGCTCATGGCTTATTCCTTCCCATTACCATGGCTCTTTATATGTGAAAAGGCATACATACACAATTACAATAATAATGAACAATACAAGGCACAGACATGTACAGGAAAACAGAGGGGACCCTGCCCATGAAAGCTCACAGTCTACAAGGCATGGGGGAGAGTACACAAGATGAGGGTAGAGCTGGTTGTGTGGCGGTATAGTGGACTGAGGATCACTACAGGTTGTAGGCTTGTCAGAGGCCGTGAGTCTTCAGGTTCCTTTTGAATGTTTCCATGATAGGTGAGAATCTGATGTGTTGGGGCAGAGAGCTCCAGAGTATGAGGGAAGCACAGTGAAATCTTCTATGCGATTGTGGGAAGAAGAGATAAAGGGTAGTAGAGAAGGAGATCTTGAGAAGAATGCAGGTTGTGTGCAGGTCAGTACTGAGAGACCATGTTACAGATATACATAGGAGACAGATTGTGAATGGCTTTCATTGTCATGGTTAGGGTTTTAAACTTGAGTCTTTGGGTAATGGGAAGCTGGTGAAGAGCTTGGCAGAGAGAAGAGGCTGGGGAATAGGGGGGGAACAGGTGGCAGAGTTTAAGATAGATTGTAGAGGTGTGAGTGTTAGAATGGTGGCTGGATAGCAGGAGGTTACAGTAGTCGAGTCAAGAGATGATGAGGGCATGCACGGGTGTTTACTTGTGTTACCTTGTGTTACTGAGCAGAGTTTAAGATAGATTGTATGGATGTGAGTGTTACAATGGAGGCTGGTATAGCAGGAGGTTACAGTAGTCGAGTCAGGAGATGATGAGGGCTTGCACGGGTGTTTACTTCTGTTACCTTCAATTTTACTTCCAAAATGAATCAATCTGGGAAAAAGCATTACAGCCTTTTCTCCAGAATGCCCCAGGACCCCAGAAGCCATGTTTCAACATGTTGCTCATGCTACTATGAGCAACCTTTATGGCCTAAATTTGGTACCGTGGCTTGTAGCATCTGTGGACTTATTTCAGATTGAGCACATCTGTGATACCATTGGTCGGCAATTGTAAAGGAATTGCCAGCTGTGAATCCTGATGATTTGCCGTTGTGCGTTGAGTGTGACACAACAATCCTCAGTCACCCATCCAAACCTCACATGATAGCAGCCTAGGCTTGTAAATTTGGGACGTGACTCTCATACTCAATACTAAATAAATCGAGATGTTTTAAAAATGGTTAAGGGTCGAAATAGGAAGAAGATGAATCTTAGGTCTATAAAAAAACTCAAAACAAAGGAAAGGAGGACCACATTTCTGTTTTATGGAAACCTAAAATTTGTTAAGAAAAAAAAAGCAATCAAAATCCAAGGATCTCCCCATGGTCCTATTTTGGAGAGAAATCCATGATGAACAGCCCAGTAGTGACAACAGACTGACATAAAAGTATCCCAAACACTGAGTTATCAAAATATGAATGAACAGTATAAAGCAAGCAAACATAGAAGCAAGCTGCAAGGCTCTGGCAGGGAGACGGCTTCAGGGAATAGATGTGGAGTCTCAGCAGCAATAAAGTGGTGACAGTGAGTTTTCCCATCACCACTGGATCTCTCATGAGGCTCCACGGCCAAGGCCATGATTAGACAGGGTTGCATGGTCGGTGTATTAAACTGCCTGCTTAGATGTTGTCCACAATGTTGTTATGGAGCCTTAAAACCTTACCTGTCATTTCAGGTGACTTTTAAATATAATCGATCATGTATTTGTACAAGAGAAATAACACTATATCTGGATATTATATGCCTAGTATTTGCATTTCTCAGCTCTCCAGTCTTCAAGCTATTTTGGTGTCTCATTTACTCTGCACATGCAGAACGAAGGGCTTTTCTGCTCTTCATGTTGAAAGCAGGTGCACTATGGAACCCATGATACAGCAGTACTGAGCAGAGTATCTGTGAATCCAGCTCCGGGGTGAGAGAAAACATTTCTGAAAAAGCAGCACCATGACGTGTCTGTGTCTAATGGTCTCTCTGCTCCTCGCTCCCCTTCCCCTCACATAGATATCAATGGATAGCTGTTATCTGACATTACCTTGTGCTGGCAGTCCATTTTGTTTCAACCAAGACCGATTTTACTGTAGATGTTTTTCAGACCGAATGATCAATTCAAGAGGAAGCAAGATGCAGTTTCTTATATTTGCTTTAACTTATTCTGATGAGTTATGCAATATTTGATGAAATGACAGCGACCATTTAAACAATGGACAATTTAGGAGATTTCCACAGGTGGAAATCTGCACCAGCAGCAGCCAGACATGAGCAATGTATGGGCAGAGGAAATAAGCAATGTGTGGGTAGAGGACGTGAGCAAAGTATGGGTAGAGGACATGATGTGAGCAATGTATCGGTAGAGGACATGACCAATGTCTGGGTAGAGTACATAAGCAATGTATGGTAAGAGGACATGAGCAATGACATGAGCATGACGTGAGCAATGTATGGGTAGAGGACACGAGTAATGTATGGGTAGAGGATATGAGCAATACATGGGTAGAGGACATGAGCAATGTATGGGTAGAGTACATGATGTGAGCAATGTATGGGTAGAGGACATGTCCAATGTCTGGGTAGATGACATGAACAATGTATGGGTAGAGGATGTGAGCTATGTATAGGTAGAGTACATTACATGAGAAATGTATGGGTAGTAGACATGAGCAATGTATGGGTAGAGGATATGAGCAATGTATGGGTAGAGGATGTGAGCAATGTAGAAGTAATGGGATAAAAAAGCAGGGGGGGAGAAAGGAGTGCTCGGGAAGGAGATTGAGCTCTAGGGGAGACTCCTGCCAAGGAAGTGGAATCAGTACAAGAGGTCGCCCTGGCTGGAGGGACCCTGTTCCAGCAATTGCTTGAGGCT